>JAKSZP010001833.1:0-65443 GCA_022478985.1 Massospora cicadina
AGGAACTGCCTCACCCACGGGTGCCAAGGCAGAGGAAGGATAAAGAACGGTAAAATGGAACACTTCATGGCCTCTGGCATTAAAACACAGACTCCAAGAGCTTGTCTCAAACCAGGCTGCTGGGTGAGTAACAATGGGCATGCCAACAGATCATTTGGCACCCCTCTCAAGTCCTCTTTGTAAGGAATCTATTTCCAGCACCCCCTTGACACCTGCTGAAGCTTAGCCCCAATGGAGGCTGCCATCATACAGATCTGATCCAGCGAACCCACCTGCAAGTCCCATATGAAATAGTTAGTGTACATGGAGTCCAGGATGCTTAAAATGCTGCCATGATTATATCCAATGGGAGCTAAGTCCAGGGACTTGAACGCAGAAAGCTTCCACAAACGAAGCTAGATTGGATGCCTCAGCACCCAGCATAAATATTTGGAGCAGAAGGATTAATAGTGATACCAACAATTGAACCGCCAATGACACTGGAGTAACAATGGGTTTAAGACCTCCATTTGGTTGGCTGATCATAAGGTTTCGCACACCCATTGGCAAGCATACCCCTTCAAAGCATTCAACTGTGCCATGCTCCTCTGCGCATCTTTCAGAGAGGCGCAAGCCATCTTGATAGCCAAAAGTGCACCTGCAATTTGTTGAGGGCGTCCAACACATAGTTCACAAACTCCATGGATGGTATGGACAAACCCATCCCGTGATGGCGGAATAAGACTGGATCTGTAGCCTTTGGAATGAAATATGGGGTCAAAAGCTCCCCCATCACCACGCATAAGCTTCCAACAAATGCACCAACTGACCACACAAACAGAACCAGACTGAGCAATGACTTCAGGTTCGTGTAGTACACAGAAACCATTAATCACTAACTTCTAACAGAAGAGTGAAAATGTTGGACACTAAGGGTCAGTCAGATATGTCACAGAAGTGGCAAAGAAGTTGAGACTATACTGACAGTTAGGGTGCATGAATACCCAGAAAGCAACACAAAATGTTGGGGAATTTCCATCTAAAAGATCTGGTAATGGATGGTGAGAGTAGTGATAAGTGGGCGTTGAATGACAATCACCTCTTACAATTCCTACTAGTAACCAAACTGTGGCTGCCACGGTGACAGCAGATTAAACCACAGTTAACTCCTTGGGACCCACGGAGAGTCTTGAATGCGCTGAGATACCACGAGATTTTAAGCATTTCAAGGTCATGGAACCTTACCCAACTGGGAGAAATGATTTTTAATACTAGAGATACATCTTGACTCCAGAGGTCGTCCACAAGTGGGGACATCCACAAAAGGCCACTAACCCAATAACCCCATCTAAGGAAGGTAGTCAGCAACGTCATGATGGTGGCCACTAAGGCCCAGTATTGTGAAACCCCAGAGACATAGTACGTGGTAGCGCAGCTGTAGAGAAATAGTTAACATTTGGAACTGGAATGTTGGGTTGGAAAGGGTTTTTTATATAAACAAAAGTTTTGAGAATTGACTGACTCTATACCAATGAGGGACAGTGTTTTAAGTACTGCAGGACTTAGGGAATAAATGTGGAAGCATAAACTGAGGGTATTGCAATTCCAAATAATTCTGGTGGAAATAAGATTTTGAAACTAACGTGACAGCAAATTGGAATTCCATTTGCCAACTGATTCTCACTTAAATTTCGCCACTAAATTTTTCCTCCCACTGCGAAAATTCTAGGTTAATAAGAATTACTTCATTTAAAAGATGACTGGTTGCACCCATGGACAACCGCATAAGGTCAATCCCATTGGTTATCACAAGGATTTGTCACATTTAAACTCACTGGAGTTAGACCCCCTTTTCTGGTGGGAGGGAAGCAATCTGGCAGGTTTTCAAACCTGATTGTATTGCAAATGACTGGATTCTGCCGCCCCTCAAATTATCAATTTCTTTACATTCTCAACAGAACCCAAAGTTCTCACTGGGAATAGCTGCCCACCACTTTCCCTCTGACAACATCCTCTCTCCACTACCACCTCCCCGCACACACCCTGATCCACTGAGGCTCTCTTGTGTGGTAGTGAAAGGGGAAAGGGGTAAATTTGATGGTGTACGCCGTCACCCACCTCTCGTCCACCACATGGGCTAACTCACCCTGGGTTACGAGATGAACATATGCCTTCTTTACCCCTTTTTGGCGAAGAATGATAATTCTGTGCAGTTGAGGCACAAGGGGGTGATCCCCTGAACTTACAAATGCGCTTGACTTTCATGACATTTTGACAATAAATATTGAATATCAATTATTTAGGGATTCCCCAATAAACTATTAAATTTTCTTTAAGGTCTTAATTAGAAATCCATGTCCTGATGTACAATAAGCTTTCATGCTTATCTGCAAACGAGCTTAAGGTGGGGGATATAGTCTTTGGTCATTCCCCACGATTTTATACAATTTTCTCCTAAATTTCTGCATGGAGAGTGTCTATAACTCGTCTGTTTCCAACGTGGTAGTGCATGGGCACAGGGCCAACGCCAGTAAAAAAGTCGTTAGTTTCAAAGTTATTAAAGCCCAGCAGAGAGTGCTTAAGTGATAATAACTTAAGTCGAGAATAGCTATTATGAAAGGGAAACCCAAACTGGAATAACGCGGTGCTTAGAGTGGGAGTGTATAGGCGATAAAGGTTGGAGGGAACCAGGGAAGCCCAATGGTGCATGGGTGGGGAGCCTTTCAGTTGTCAAAATTAAATGGTTAATGTTCGTGAGACCTCCTCAAAGAGGTCTGCACACAGGCCTGCCCATGATAACGTGTATAATAAGATGTACTAATTTAGGAATTTTATTATAAGGGAAGTCGACCAGTGGGAGAGATTGGTCTCTACATGAGGAATTTAAGGTAATTTTAGAAAACAATCAATTTTATGGAAGAGTCTAAGCCAGGCGCACCAATAGGCGCATGCTTCCTCTTGGGCATTATACTGTACTTGGTAATTGACTGAACTTGGGTAATTGATTATATGAGCAGTTAACCAGAGCTGGAAATTTCGAAAACTGAATGGGTTCCAAGACCCCGTTCACCTAGAAAATTATAATTCAAACTGTTTTTGTTAATTGCAAAGCTAGTTTGTTATAACGCAACTGCTGTTATACAGGGCTAAAATTCTCTTTCAACCATAGGTGAACCTGGGCATACTTCGCCTTAACCCCAAAGTTGATATATGTAATGCTTGAGGTCAGCAAGGCCTTACAAACTTCACCTTCTTGGACTCCTGACATGCTGCTTTGTCCTTAACGTTTGTACCAATTATTATGTCATTTTCCAACCATGACATCACCCTCTCCTCCTGTTGGGGCTCCATCTCCCCCTCCAGGGGCTTGCGCTAGGGGAAAGTTCTTGTGGGCTGGAGACAACTTTATTGTAGCAACAGTTTGCTTTGACTGAGATCCAACAGCCTGTGGAAAACGCTTGTAGAAAACGTCAGTCAGGTCTTGGGAATGTGTGAAGGCGCATCTGGTAACCAACTGTTTTCCGCTGCGTCAAATCCCTTCAAGGATACCAGGCACTCAGGTATTCTTTTCACTCTGCAGGAGGCTACTATATCCTCCACTTCCCACTATGGCACCCCACCCACGAGATATGCCTCAGGAGTCTCTGGTGGGGGCCCTCAAACAACATTAATTTGCTCTCATGAAAGACAGAAAAGATCTGAAATGAAGAGGGAAGATCCAACTAATATGAGGCGTGACCCACCTTTCTAACAACGTGATAAGGACCAATCCTCTTTGGTCCCAGCTTTTTGCATGTGCAAAAATTTACTGGTTTGGTTATTATTGGAAAACAACCCTATTAATCTTTTTACTGCACAGATTTTGGTTTCTTGTACACTTCTTCTGCGGTGTATAGTATATTAGATTATTAGTTTGTAATAGTATGATGACTATTACCCATAGTTGAGCAAGAAATCTTATATCTCGGCCCAACGCTCAGACAGTATTCCTGATTAAAATACTTGGGATGTCATGATTTAGGGATTCGTTCCCTCGCTCTGTCCAACCAATCTTCTCTGAGATTCCCTGGTGACAGTCTCTTTGGTCCAACACACAGTCAACAGAAATTCCCGATTGTTTCTCCTTCTTCTCTAGATCCAAGCTCAGATCTTTACCCTTTTCTCTAAGAGTCTCCCAATTATTGCACATAGAAATAATATCCTTGAGAAGAATAGAACATTTGAAAGCTGATAATAGTTTACTAAATAAACTATATACCGATGAAAACTATATTGATAAACTACTGTTGTATTATCTGTTTTCCTAACTATCTGTGGTTTTTATTAGGATTGAATTCTAGGGAATTTATAGTGGGGATTCAGTCATCTAACCCTCAGTTGACACCTCTTTGATGAAATGGCAGCCATTGCCATTGAATCACCCATCCTTGTGTCAGCAGCAATGGTCTTCCCCATCCTGGATAGGATTCCGTCGTTGTACATCCTTTAGGCCTAAACAGAAATAGTTGGAAAAAGTGTCACTAACATTTTCCTCTCGATCCAAGTGAACCAACCATATTTGGCTAGTGGCCTGCTTAGGTAATGGGTTTTACTACCCATTAAGGCAGGTCATGCACCAAGATCGATTCACTAGTTGCAGATGGCATCACTCGCCTTGCAACTTGCTATTCATTCCCAATCTGCCAGTGATAAAACCTGACTGATACCAATTGGTACACTTGATAGTTAATCACCATCAGATGCCCCTATTTTGTTGGCAATTCCGCCCAACAAGATCTTAAGTATTTGTCCAGATTAATACCCAATGATACAAGCAGGAAAAAATCCCAAAATCCCCAAATGTAGTTACTCCAAAACTTGAACCAACCAATTTCCAATTAACTTCGCCTTAGGGAAATTACCCCTACCGATTTCTGGTAATCTAACAGGCTGGGAATATGGGCAAAAAATCCCAACACATACCCCCCTCTTGCATAGATTTTCAGCGAGAAAAGGACTGGGGCATGAGAACACCGCTTTGGACACTCAGTCAAATACTTCATTGGCTTAAGCTGAGTATGATCATCAATACTAAATGCTGCTAAGGATGACCTTTGGCATGCGGCGCTCTTCCTCTTCCTCCTCACTACCACCTACTCAGAGTGTGGTCCCCATGATCTACTGTCATGCCAGGCTGATCAATATACTCATGATGATATTAGTCCCATGATCTGGTCTCCCCCCATCAGGTCATATGAACCGCTGTCATATTCAGGATTCTAGGTCCAGCATCCTTGATTTCCTAATTTTCTCCTCGTCTAGACAGGAGACTCTTGCCATCACTTTTTGTTTATGGCTCAATTAAGAATACTTATTTATGTTCGCCCTCATTATTTCTCTCACAACCTCTTGGCTCAAGTCATTTCTAATTCTTCTCTTGTAGAGCTTATCCCATTAATTTTGAGATTAATTTCTCCAAAATTGGAGCTTAATGGATTGTAAAGTGCATACTGTTGATTTCCATATAAGTCCAACATCCCTCCTCTCATCTAGCTCGTATGTCAAACTCTGAGTTGCAATACCAGTATCTTCTAAATAGTTTGTTTGATCAAGACCTCCAATTCTTCCAGCAGATGAGTCAGGATGCATGGCAGAACCTCTTCTATGGTCCTTCCAGGACTCATACGCCTAGTCTGGCGCCAGCGGCTAGTCCTTCTGTCAAATTACCAGAAATGGTAACCAATCCCTCTGAAACCAGGCTTGCAATCATTTCAAACAACTATCGGCCAATTCTTCCTCTATCATCAATTCCAGAGTTGGAGTTCAAAACTCTCCTGGATTCAGCTCCTTTCGCTGATGCACTGACCATCATTGTGGATGCTCTAGAGATTATACTGTTTGCTCTTGATCACTCTTTCCTTAGTGAGTCATACCTGCTTCCTGAGTTCCTCTTCCGACTCGGACAATATAACAAACCACTGTTCTGGCTACTGAGCTCACCATCGGTAATAGTATTAATTTTGAGCTCCCCTATGCTAAGCCCCAGGCCAAAGTCACTGAGGCTTGGTAACTATCGCTAAATCCCTCTGATCTTGAGAACATCCTAGGCTGGGATACTGCCACTTATGCTCTTCTCTTTGCTAGTCAAGTTATTTGGAGTTGGTCCACAAAGCTTCCAGCCTCTCCTGGTTTTCACCACTCCTTCAGCTTCAGCTTCCAGAAAGCCCATAATCATTGCTTGCAGGGTGCCATTCATTCCCTGAATGGCTATCTCTTTGCCAGCGCTTCCTATTTTGGTATCTTCTGCTGATTGCTTTAGTAGGGAAAATGATTTAGCAACCCCTGTCAAGCATCCCTTGTTTGCTGCCAGCTCATATGTCCAGTGTTCTTGATGAAGCCCATCGTCAAGGCGCTCAAGACTAATCTTCCGGCTCTAGTACCATATTGGGATTAATTGGGGTTACTTGCCGACTGCCTCTTCTTATACTGTTGCTTTCTCCCCACTCCAGGGTTTCACGATTGGCTTCCTTTGACATCTCAATTTCCCTTCCCCTAGTCACTTTCTCGCAGGGCTCTGCGTCTGCCCAAAGAACATGGTATTGTGTAGGTCTAGCCCTCGCTAGCATACAATATAACATAAATTTAATGGGCTGTTCATTCTTACCACGGTCCATCCTCCCTCCCCAAGAGGTGACATAGGCGGAATCATCCTCATATTGAGAACAAATAATAAAAATAAAAATTATAAAACTTATCCATTTGTTATATGCAGTTTATAATCTCTTTTTTTCAATATCTTTTATCAATTTTTTATCTTTATTCTTCTTTTTTCCATGGGACTTGACTTTGTTTCAGTTCAGCAATCCTCTTTTTATATTTTCCCCCAAACTGGTCCTGGGTACTTAAGCCTGCCAGTTTTCTATGTTTCAGAGGTCCTTTTTTTGGACTTAACCATCTAAATTGGCTCAGAGGTCCCTATTTTTGGACTTGACCTAATTATCAGGACATGACCAACTTAATTGTTCATTGGTCCTTTGGGAACTCTTTTACTTTTTTATTGATCCAATACTTTAGATACTTAGCATGGACTCGATTTACAACTCTTCCATCCAAGAGATTCTTGATGTAGTAAGCATCAGTCGCCATCTTAGCAATAATTTTAAATGGACCCAACCACAATGCATCTAAATCTGTTTCTTCTTACAGAACCATTATATTGAAATGGGCAACTCTTTTGACTATTTGATATTCTGCTAAGGCTGGTCAGTTCTTATCATCCGTTGATTTCGCTCATATCCTTTTCTTCAACGTAGTATTAGATGCTATTGATTACATATCAATCAGGATATTTGTCAGTCAGTTCAAGTATGTTTGGCACTCATCCCTGACGTTGGTTCCACCACCAAATATAAAATCAGCGGCAATGCAGTTTTTCTCCCATACAACAACTCAAATGGCCTTTTTCGTCGCCAAATGATGACTGATATTGTAGGCAAACGTCACCAAACTCAGGTAAATTCCTCACGTAAAAGTTCTTTCTGCGACCAGCTTCCTCAGCGTCAGGACAGCATTCCAATTACTCGTTCTACCAGTCCATTCATCTCCAGTGGGTAGGGTACTGACACGACTCCTCTGATCCCCAATTATCTCATTAATTCTTGGGATCACATGAGACATGAAGTTTGTCCCATTATCACTAAGCAGGACCTGCAGATATCCATGTCAATATGCTACTTGATCCAAAATGAACCTCGCAGTGCTGGTAGCCTCTACATTCATTAGGGCCTTCATCTTGACCCATCTTATTGGATGGTTAATGGCAAAAATGATGTACTTGACTCCCCCTGTTATCATTATTAACAGTCCCATTATGTTAATGGATACCATATGCCAGGCAAATAAATGACGGACCAGTTGGTATCCAGTTATATTCTTATGTGGTTTGTGCAGATGGCACTTCACAAAACAAGCTAGATAATCCGCGTCATCGTAGTTAATGGTCTCCAAGTAATGCTGGCAAATATGATCGGTTGTTTTTCTCAGGCCTCCATGCCCAACAACCTAATGAGCTTCTTACATTATTGCTGCTCTTTCCAACAGCTTTTGGAATAATAACTGCTTCCCATTAATCATCTTAAATACTTGTCCATCCATGGTCATGATGTTTTCATTCGCTTTCTAAAGCGCACCTTGGATTTCTTGGGGCTCATTCCTGACTTCTCTGTCAACTATTCTCTGGAATAGCTCATCCGCATGCAAGTATACCATCTAGACCATTGGTAACCACAATAAGCCATTCACATTCTGGTGAGAAGCCCCCACTTGGTGGACAATCTCATAATCATATTCCTGTAGCTCTAGTGATCATCAGGCCAGTTGTCCTTCTGGCTCTTCAAATTGTGAAGCCAACGCAATGAAGAGTGGTCCATCACCACTTTAAAGTGCATTCTGTGGATATACACCTGAAATTGCTTACAGGCATAAATGACCACAAGGCATTCCCACTCAGTTAGAATGTAAATTCTCTCAGTGGATGAGAGTGTCCAGCTCACATATGCCACCGGATGTTTGTCCTCAAGTTTATCTACTTGCTTAGTATGGCGCTGATCACTGTCAAAAAATCTTTGGATTGTATAATAAACTCTCAATCAAAATTCAGATATTTCAGAATCAGAGAATCTATTAAATACTGGCATAGCTCATCAAAAGATTTCTGGGCCTCTTCATTCCATACTAATACTTTTTTGGATCCTTCAAGAGATAGAATAAGGGCTCAGCTATTTGGGTGAAGTCCTGTTTAAATCTTCTGTAGTATCTGACCATCCCAAGGAACACTTAGATGTCTCAGACACTCTTTGGCACAGACATCCGTTCTATGGCTTCTAACTTCTGGGATTTCAGATGCAATCCATGAGAGTTGATCACGAATCCCAGAAATTCAAACTCTTTTTTTGAAGAAAAACACTTTTTCAGCTTAATCTTCAGGTTAGCCACAGAAAGTCACTTATATACTTCTTCTAAGTGGTGTAGGTGATCAGTAAACGTCCTACTGAACACATTTATATCGTCCAGTTATACCAGAACGCACAACAACTTCAAGTCACTAAATAATGCGTCCATGGCCCTCTGGAGTGTTGCAGGCGCCTTACATAGACCCTGGGTATCCTCCTCGTTTGGTATAGATCCTGCATGGTAATAATTGTGCTCTTTTCCTGGTCTTCTTTTGGCAAGTTGATTTGCCAATATCCCAAGATCAGATTCATTGTGGAGAAATACTTCGTTTCTCCCAATTGGTCTAGCACATCAATCCTTGGTAGGGGATACAAACCTTATTCATAATTTTATTCATCTTTCAGTAGTTGATCACCACCCAGTTGTAGCCATCCTTTTTCTTCACAATTATAACGGACTTTCCCTGGGACTTGAACATGGAACTAGAAGCCCATACTTCACTAGTTTGCTGATTTCATCTTCCACTACCGCTTCAGATGCATTAAATTGTTGGATTGGTCTCATCAAGATTGGCAAATTTTCCTTGGTGTCAACCTTGTAGATCACATCTCTTGTGCATCTCAGATTGTGGTCATCCTGAGCGAACACTACCCAATACTTTTTGAAAATTTTGAGCATCTCATCTTGCTGGCCTTCTGACGATTAGCAAGTTGCTTTCAATCAACCATTAGGTTAATGCTCTTGGTTACCCCAGATGGTAATCCCATCTCTTCAAGAGTCCCAAAATTGTGGAATCTCCTCAATTTGGACGTCAGGATTTCTCGTTGCTTCTTAATTCTGAAACTCATGGACCAATTAAACATTTTTTTATTTTATACTTTTTTATACATTCTTTTGTATTTATTTTTGCGATAGGACTTGTAACCTACAAAAAAGTTCAGAGTTCCTTCTTTTCCACTTCATCCAAACTGGGTCTTAGGTACCTCTGACCTACCAGTTATCATGGTTCAAAACCTTATCCTCTAAGAATTAACCATCCATTTGGTTCAGTGGTCCTCTTCTAGGACTTGACAAAAATCTCAAGGCATAACCATTTAATTTTTCAGAGGTCCGCTGGGAACATTGAAACTATTTTCTCTTAGGCTCAATACTTCTGATTAGTATTGACCTTCTTTTCTATATTACCAGCAGCGCTGTATCTTCATGTATAAGCTACACTTGCTGACTTTGGCTTAATCTTGAATATAATAGCCCTTTAATACTGACTGGTTATTCATCCAACAGGTCCTAATTTCATCTCATATTTTGGCAACTGATGCTTGGATCCTCATATCTCATTAGCCAACAGTTCCGTCCAATTGTTCAAATCTTTTTTCTCCTGAAAACGATTTTTGGCATTTTTTCCATCTTTACTTACACAGGTTGTTCTGTACTCGTTAGCTTCATACAATTTCTCCTGAATTGATGAACTTGTCTCCAGCAACTTCTGATCATTAGTTGAGTGTTATTAATTAAAATGATTTTCTCCTCTATCTTGTATCAATTATTTCCTGTTTTGACTTAATATCTCCATTGGTATAGCAATCTAATTATCCTGTTTGATTGCTTCCTATTTCATCCAATGCCTCATCTAAACACTCACTCCTCAGGACTATTTAAAGCAGACCCAATTTCAACCTGAGTTGATCCTGCTGTTCCTTGGTGTTAAATTTTAGGTCTATTAAGGACGGCTGATTCTTCTTTTGTGGTAAAGTGGAGTTTCAAACGTCTATTGTACGAAAACAACAAACCAGATAATGACTATAGTTAAGATATAAACCTTGGTAATTCTTCTTGAAGCTGTATTCTTCTGTCATTACTTAGATGATGACACGCAGCTCTGATCTTCCTGATCCCAAGTAAATTCTCGACTTAATATAGTGTAAAGTATTAATATAAAAAAAAGCTTATAAATTAAACTGTAATCTTGTGGTAATAGTTGATCCTCAATAGTTGATTCTCAATAGTTGATTAGAAATTAGTATTAACTTAGGATAATTTATAGGGTTTAATGTTCACCACATCTTACCCATGGCACTTCAATTTCAATGGCACTTGGCCAGAAAAAGTCACGAGTTTGTTTGAGGGTCTACAATTCATTTAACTCAAGAAATCTCAAAAGTCTCAGAGCTAGTCTCAAACTTGGAAATATTCTCAAGACAGCATTTATAACGAGTCTTCACATTCTGAACTGATACTTATCTCAAGCAATCAGCAGCACATACCAAGGCGATTCATACCACTAATTAGTAATTAATTTGATCAAAAACTTGATTGACATTAAAAACTAATTTTGACATAGATTAACAAAGCCCATGTGCCCGGGTCATTTAGTCAGCTACTATTTTAAGTCTGACCAAACCAACAAATACCCCATGCCCATGTCATCATAGTCAAATATTATTAAGTTGAATCGCTAGGCCACTAATCTTATGCTTTGCATAAGCTTAAAATACTCCTGATCTATATCACTGATATCGGATATGATTTATAATAAATTAAGCATGTTAACATTATTATGTTCCTATCAAATATTTGACAATTAGATTTAGCCAACAGCTCAACATTTCCCCCGCCTTGACTGGATATAAATGGCGGTACTCTCTTTTCTCTGATTCACAATGTCCAACTTTTCTCACTCATCCAAGTATGAATGATACCTTGATAGTCTTTCTGCCACTAGATGACAAATATTCTTACAACTAAGCAACTCTATGTGGTGTGCCATGGTTAACTCAGGCATGTTGCCCACGATTTCACAAGCTGGATTAACTAGCTACATTTCCACTATACTGAGAGTTAGGCTTCGTGCCCCACAGTGATTTCACAAAATTTAATTGATGAACCCGAGCAAGCCTCCTTGGCTCCAAGTACTGTTCATCAAACTTCTTATTGGTCAAGCGGGATCCTCCTACAACTTTTTCATTAACCCTTTGGGCTTTAGAAGTTGAACACCCCCAAGAAAACCTTATCCAACATCAATTCGCTTCAGTTGGGGATCTTCTTCCTAACTTTTTGTCTGCCCTTTTTTCTGTTTTCCCTTCTAAGAACCTTGCTTCCTCTTTATGTGCAGGCAGTGTGGCTTTGTTGGGCTTTAAGCTCATTTTGATGTTGAAGCTTATAAATGCCTATTTTTAATCTGAACTTGCTAGCAGCCCTGAGATTGCCTCATTCAATATTTTTGATGCCAATCAGGCCATTGTTTTTGCTAACTCGGTTTCTAGGATTTGTGCAAACCTGCTTTGGTGCATACAGATTTACATGTTCCATTGGGCCTTAAGACTCTGGTTTCCAAAGATTGATGCATCCTGGTTCTATACTGAGCTCTTTGTAAAAACTTGGCGAAAGGGCTTCCAGAAAAGTATGTTCCACAGATGGCTCTTCTGGGAGAGTCCATTTGCTTCCCTCCTTCTTCAATTCCCATTAATACCATGCCTGACATGTGCAGGGTATTAGATGAGGCGCGTTCACAGATGTTTTGTGCAAAGTTTTCCTCTCCCTGGTTTACCGCTGCCTTGAAAGTCTCCTTGCTGACTGTATTTTCCTTTCAGCAGCATTTACTCCAGAATTGAACCTTTCCCACCTGTTCCAAAGTCCATTTCAATGGTCTTTCCCTATGGTTCAATGGCCTTTCTTAAGCCAACAAAGCCAGCATGCCTGGTGCCAAGCCTTTTGGGTTTAGCACATCTCCGGCAGGGTTTAGATAGTCAAGATTTTTATGAAATTTGCATTTTTCTGATTCCAGTACAGGTTTCTCCAGTTCTATCTAACTCTCCTCCCCCTCCCAAAGAAGAGTTACCCAGTTTCAATGATGGCAAGGCACATATTTCTGAATACAAGTTTATATTCTTATTTATTTCTTAACTTATATATTTTTACTATTTTATTATTATTAATATTATTATATATTATTTCTTATAATTTCTTTTATTTATTATTATTGTTATTATTTTTATTCTTTATGATACAGATAAAGGAACTTAGCGTGTACTCAATTCACAACCCAGCCACCTTGATCCTTTATGGTATATACATCTTTGGACGATTTCTCCAATATTATAAATGAACTTTTCCAAAGTGAGACAAGCTTGTGCGTGCGGCTTGCGCTATGAGTATCACAATATACTACTAAGTCTCCCTCTTTAAATTTAGTCACTGCAGCTCGTTTAGTGTCATCATAGCTCTTTTGACTAGTTTTTTGACTAATCACATTTTGGTAAGCTTCAGATTGCAACTTGATTAAGGTTTTTCTAGCTGCTCAACATAACTATTCAGTCTAATTGCTTCAGTTGAACTGAATACTGAATATAATAATGGAAGCAGAGCTGGCTGTCTACCGTACTGGAGTCAAAATGGAGAGTGACTGGTATGGCTGTGGTGTCCAATATTGTATGCAAACATGGTAGCACTAATGGAGGTAGCCCATTGTGAAGGCGCTAAGGCTGCATTTTTGCATAAAATGCCAACCAAAGTGCCATTCACTCGCTCTACCATACCATTAGTCTCAGGATGGTATGGTGTTGACAACACTCCTTTGATAGACATCAACTCATTTAACCATTGTACCATCTGAGCAGTAAAATTCGTGCCATTATTCGTCAAGATCTTCTGTGGGCATCCATGCTTGTAAATTATATTATCCATAATGAACTTGGCAGTAGTTAAGGCCCCTTGTCTCGAATTGCTTTTGCTTCCACCCATTTCATTAGATGGTTGGTAGCAACAATTATGTATTTGTTGCCTAGGCTGCTCACAGGCAAAGGACAAACTACATCTATTGATATGGTATGCCAAGCCCAGTTGGGTTTGATTAAAAGATACTTACATCCAACTTCATAGGCTTTGTAATTTGGCATAGATGACATTTATTGAGCACATCTTGGATATCAAAATGCATAGAAATCCAAATAGTAACTGGATCAAATTAATTCTAGCGCCTTGGTCATTTTTCCATTTCTGACGGCCTTGTGTGCTTGTGTAATAATCTCCATTTATTTGGAAGGTTTTGGGAAAATTTGATGTTGCCCATCGGGCTTGAGATTGTATAAAACTCCATTTTGATATTCATTGTTGGTTAATGCTTTTTGATTGCTTTTTTCACTGCAGTTGGCTCATCTTCATGTTTTTGGATAATAATCTTATCATGAAGTACATCAGCCAAACTGCTCAGGACATCTACAATAGGAAGTCGCAATAATTCATCTGCATTTTGATGGGCTTCTCCAGCTCTAAGAATAATTTCATAATCATACACTTGTAATTTCAAAGCCCAGCGGGCTAATTATCCTTCAGGTTCCTTGAGGTTGTGGAGCCATCTTAACAAGATGTGATATGTTACTACTTGAAACTTGGTGCCATGAATGTAAACCCAAAATTGTTTACATATGTAGATGTCAGCTAAACACTCTCGTTTGGTCACTGTATATTTACACTCATGCTTATTCAGCACCCTGCTACAATAAGTGACCGGATGCTCCTCATCATCTTCCCCAATCTGAGATAGCACACCCCAATTGCAGTCAACAAGGCGTCAGTTTGTATGATAAAAGACCTGCTGAAATATGGATATCAAAGGATAGGCGCGGAGCTCATTCTGGTTTTCAAAGCCTCAAAGGCCTGTTGGCACTCCTCTGCCCAGAAAAATCGAACTACTCCTTGTAGCAGATGAAATAGGGGTTCAGCATGCCTCGCGAACCCTTCTACAAATCTTTGATAGTATCCTACCATGCATAATAACACTTGAACATCCCTCATACTAGTCAGAGGTTGCATCTTGATAATTGCCTCCACCTTTTGAGGTTGAGGCCGCAAGCCTTTGGCATCAATAACGAACCTGAGGTACTCCAATTGTCTTTAAAGAATTGAAATTTTCTAGCTTTTATCTTTAGATTAGCCTTTAACAGTTGTTCAAACACTTGTTCAAGGTGCTCCAAATGTTCAGAAAACTTTCAAGAAAAGACATTAATATCATCCAGGTAAGCCAGTACTCAGGATAATTTAAGGTCTCCCAAAATTGTATCCTTCGCTCATTGAAAAGTTGCTGGCACATCGCACAGCCCCTGTGGCATGCACTTCGGTTGAAACAGTCCTTGAGTAGCAATCATTGTGCACTTCTCCTGCTCCTCTTTAGGAAGTTCAATTTGACAATATCTTGAGATAAGATCCATGGCAGTAAAGTATTTCGCCCCTCCCAGAAGATCCAAACCATCATCAATTCTAGGCAATGGATAGGAATCCTTTTTTTTTTTTTAGTACTAGATGGGATAGGAATCCTTTTTTGTAATGGCATTTAGGCATCAATAATCAATCACAACTTGATTGCTGCCATCTTTTTTTCTTTACAACAAAAAATGGACTGGCCCATGCGCTCTTAGATGGCAAAATCATTTCGCTTTTTAGCAGTTTTCTAAATCTTCTCCAACTATTTTGTCACTAGCCTTGGTGCGCCGAATTGGCCTCTTTCTAATAGGCGCATGGTCTCCAGTGTCAACAAAAAACTGGACTCCTTTTGCACAACCTAAATCTTGATCATCTTTGGTGAAAATTTCAGAGTATCATTCAAACAACTCTAGTGCTTTATCCTTCTGTTGTTCTGATAATCCAGTAAACAATTCTTGAGGAATTACAGTATGTGCCCCAAGGGTTTTGGTTGGTATGCCTAGATTGGATAAATCGCCAAAATTGACAGTTGATTTTAGTTAATCCCTTGGAAACAGATACATGAATGCAACTACATGATATTTTTTGACCTTAATACTTCGATTGGTCAAATTTGCTAATAGGACATCAATTTCCCCATGCCCTGGTATAAGTATTCCAGGCGCCACATTAGGTTCCATATGAGAACAATGCTACAGGAACACAACCTCTCCATATAGTCCTTCTGGAATATCCAGCGTGGTCCCAGTCTTCATAACCATTTGATGGCCTGGAGCTATTGTTGCATCCTTATTTACAAATAGGGGTATTCCTCAATTTTCATTTATAGCAGTTGGCATGGGATGGCTTCAGTTTCCCCACTGAATATATCCTACTGGTATTATTCCATCAGCATAAGATATATTGATAAAGTTTTGATGACAGCTTGCTGACTTTGTATTGTCATGAGAGAAATAAATTGGAAGAGATTGGCCTAATATCATTAAGACGTTATCTTTAAAATTGCATGAGATCCCAAAGGTCCTTAATAAACTCATTCCAATTAAGATGACATAATTGGTGTTCAGAAGCACTATTGCGGGTGCTGCTACTACTAAAGCTCCAAATTGCATCGGCAAGGTGCTGGAAGCTCCTTCACTCTTAGTGCTGTTGAAGCCCGCAGTTTCATATTCCCAATGATGGTCAATGTCCGGTGCAATTTCAGTTACTTTATCAACTTCATGAAAACAATGTTTACAGGTGCTCTGCTATCAATAATAGCAACAACTTTGATCTTGCTAACCAGAATGTCCACGTAAGTGCACTCAGAGCAGTAGTAATCAATAGAGTTTAGTAAGTGAATATGTGAATAATCTAGAGAATTAAAAATGTTCTTCAGAGTATTTCCAATACTGGGACATTCATGGATGAATGTATCTTTTGGCATTGCTATATTGACCCCTTTCAGGCTTGGGGTATATGATGCATTGCTCAGCCCTTCTGCTGGAATATTTTCAATCATTTGTTGCACATACGGTTTAGCTACTAATTCAGAGGCCTCAGGTATGACAGCCTTACCATGAGAGCAAGTTACCGCATGTACATTTGTAAAATCTTCATTCAGTAATAAAATGTTATTTATTTCATTGTTAAACGAGGCCCTGTGGCCTGCGTATTCTTATTGATCAGGTGGGACTGGTTTTTCTGGCACAATAGAGCAACCCACATCTATTGTGCTTGTTCTTACTCTTCTCCTGCACAATATTGGGAAGGACTACATTGACATTGTGCTGATGGCATCGAGAGGCAAAGTGTCCTTTACGATTTTAGTTATAGCAGGTAATGTCATTCATTGAGCGTGTGGGCTTTGTATTAGTTTTCTGCAAAGTTCTCACAGGAGAATTGTTTTAAATTTATTATTAGCTTCAATGAGTTTCCCAACAGAGGCAGGTCCTGATTTGTACCCAGTATTGGGATGGCCATAATTCTGTGAACATCTATGAAAATAAACTAGTTAAGATGTTGTAAGATTTTGTACAAAAGCAGGCATTATAACGTTTGACAAATTTTGGTAAGGTTGTACAGCATGTTATAGCGCAATCTTGGCGTCAAAAGCAACCATTGCTTTGGCGCCTAGGAGAACTTGCACTTTGTGATAGAACCAATCTGAAAATTTGTCAATTGCTTCATCTCTTTTAAAGCGAATAAACATAAATTTAGATTTTCTGGTCAACATCTGTTCTGGTCCTCCGAATTCATAAAGAACAGCCTCTTTGACTTTGGCATAATTTGGGTTTTCATTGATATGGGGCATAATCAACTCAATGCTCCACTGATACAAGCAGTTAATCATAGTAGCTTCTTTGTTGCGGTTGCTGGCCCCATACATAGCCAATTCAAAGGTTTGACAAATGTGGTGATACTTCCATTCTTGTCATATGCAGGAAGGTTCACTGGTTTGTAATTATTGCTTTCCCGTCCATGGTTATCAGAATTGCTTCTTTGTTAGCTTGGGCCAGATATATCAGGGCGCTGAGGCACTGCACCATGATTTAAGGTGTTGGGGTTGGCAAAGCAACCATATTACTAGGCATCTGTTGACGTGGTACAGCATCCATTTCAGTAGCTACTTCCAAAGCTTCATGCTCATAGTATTCAGAAGCATTCTCAATTGAATGGTTTGTAGCACATTGGCAACGCCTGTTGTCCAAGGTTCAGATTTAATTGCTAATTTCATTTTCTCAATTAACACAATATAGTTTCTTTAACTTTTTACTTCACAATTTCCTCATTCAAACTAGTAGTTTTTAATTGCAAAATGGAAATTACTTCGTTCTTTTCCTTAGTTGTCTTCTTACACTGATTTACTTCTTCATAAAGAATATTGTTTGACTTATTAATATTGGTGACCATTAGTATTCTTTTTTTTAGTACTAGATCCTCATTAGTATTCTTGATCTATTGATTGAGACAATTAATAGAATCTTGATTTTTTTCGTTTTCTGCCCATTGGCCTTCAAATTGTGTTTGCCAGTAATTGATTTTTTTGGTATATAAATCCTCATCTGAGAAATTTGGGTGCACAGTCATCAATACTGATTACAAAAATTTATCATTAGTGTTTAAATGCGCCTCTTGGGCTTTGCGATTAAGCCTCATGAACTCTGAAGCATTAATGGAAGTCTGTGTGATATTGTCATCCAAAGTTTTGGTGATTCTTCTTTCTTCTAAGAAATTTCCAAAAATAGGATGCAATCTGGCATTTAGCTCTTGTGCTAATTCTGCTAATATGTCATTAGCCCAAGTAGCTAGATTATAGTTCGCTTCCAAACTAGAACGAATTTCAGCAAAGTTGGACTCTAAACGCTCATTTAAAATTTGGGCTGCCTAGCTGGAGTTGCATGAGAGGTTAGCCAACTTGGTAATAGCCGCATGATGGCGGGCAATTTGTCATCTGAGAAATTCTAGAGGTGGGGTGTACAAATTCAATTAGGTATTGGGTGATATTCTCTATACCAATTAAATTATTTTGAACTTGAGCTACGCTCAATTGATGATGAGCTGGATATCTCATCCACAACACATCTTGCTGTCAGTGACAATAAAAAGGATTACTACTGTTGTCCGCAGGCCCTTGTACCATTTGATACCCTCTTAACAACTGATGCACGAGTCATTCCAGTTCTTCAGGTGCTATGGGCTCATCAGGGTAGGTAATGATAGGTACGTCATTCAAATTAATTTAGGACACAGTCATTTTTTCATTCCCATTAGGTCTAGTAATAGTTCTAAATGTTTGATTGGGACTACTCCCATACTCGGCGTGGTCACCATCTGCATTCCCAGCCATGAGCGCCACTTGTTGAATTTTAGGTCTATTAAGGATGGCTGGTTCTTCTTCTGTGGTAAGGTGAAGTTTTGAATGTCTATTATATAGAGACAACATACCACATGGTGACTATAGTTAAGATATAACTCCTTGGTAATTCTACTTGAAGCTGTATTCTTCTGTCATTACTTAGATGATGACACGCAGCCCTGATCTTCCTGATCCCAAGTAAATCCTCGACTTAATATAATGTAAAGTATTAATATAAAAAAGCTTATAAATTAACCTGTAATCTCATGGTAATAGTTGATACTCAATAGTTGATTTTTGATAGTTGATTATTTTATTAGTATCAACTTGAGATAATTTATAAATTCGATGTTTACTACATCTTACCCATGACAGCTCAATTTCAATGGCACTTAGCCATAGAAAGTAACAATTTTGTTTGAGGGTCTACAATCCATTCAACTCAAGACATCCCAAACATAGCTCTAGTCACTTTTCTTTCTCATAACAATCACTTTAGTTAATACAATTCTATTTGAACAGCAAATTTGAATAATTACACACAGGAAAGATGGGCGACTCTATTAGTAAAAATAATACAACATGGGTGAGTATCGTGGCGAGCAGTGCACTTAACGGTGCAACTAAGAGCAAGAAACGCCCTGGAGGGGGACCAGGAACCCAATCTGCAAAGAAATTGCAAACTCAGACACTGTCTGGGTTTATGGTATTCACCGTAAAGCACGCGCAATATAGGTACATTCAGTTCAACCAACCCTTATCAAAGGTGGAACATGGGATCAGACTCTTCCTTGGGGATGAGTCACCGACCCTGTGGGAGAAAACATGTGAGGCACAGCCCTCACTTTTCCCTCACACGGTGTATGTAGCCACCAACATCATGGGCTGTGGCTGGATCAATATTGGTTTTAAAAAAGCTGATGAAGCCAATGCCGCAGCAAAAGTCTGTGTGGAAATTGTCCTCCCTGAGGGCAAAAAAATTGTGCGCACCACGCGCACCAGATGGAACAAAGAAAAACCTTTGTTTATCTCTTTTGACTCGCTCCTCACTAACCTTCCTCGTAAGGTAATTGAGGAGGAGCTCTGCAAAGGTCTTGTGGCCTACGGAGAAATTTAACAACTTGAATGACAGCGATTTCGCCTGATGCCCAACCTGTGCATGGGCAAAGCTATCGCTGTAATCAATCCCTTCCCAGAAGTGATAGAGGACTTATCCAGAATTCCCCACACAGCAGAATTTCACTTTGAAGATGGGGGGCCAGTCAGCCACATTCTGAGTTACACTGGAGCGCGCACCGCCCATTTGCAACCATTGTGGCTCACTGGGCCACAAGAAACACGCATGCCCTGTGAAAGAGGGCTTAATGGAAAATGACTATTGTGAGGAAGCAATGGACGAAGATAATGAAAACTTCGCCAAAATGACTGATAGTCACCACCCATTCCACTGGGGTGAAGATGGACTATACTCCATCGTGGACCCATTTACAAGCAAACAACATAAAGTGGCACAAAAATTCTCGCAAGCAAGCAGCGGCTGAAGCAGCAGCACACACGGAGTCCGCCATTAGCCCCAGACAAATTCGGGAGGATATTTCAGATATTCACCAAACCAACCAATCAGAACAATATGCCCAGGGCAAAAATTTTCACAGTAACCTGACTGAGTCACAAAGCGACATCAGTCATGCACATATTGAGGAACAATGCAACCGCAATTTGGGTGAAAATGCGGTGCACAATTCACCAAAGTTGAAACTCAAAAATACAAAATCCAATCAACAATCTGCATCAAATCAACATGAGACCTGTGCAGGAAAAGTTGACGAAAATGCAAAAAACCACAATTCATTGAATCATTGGGTCAGATCAAGGGAACCAACAATGGCAGTGAAAGAATTGGAGTACAGACGTGGAGCATGGCCAAAATGAGCTGTGTGGGATAGGGCTGGAGGGCCCTCCCAACTGCTCCTGAGGCGCCGCGGGCACCTCAGTGTCAATAGGGATGCTAAACATTGTGGGAGCCAGGGCTCATACGTCCCAAGCCAAAAATCTGGCATTCCTGCAAAAACCCCTTGTAGACATTTTGGCCATCCAAAAAACCCACTGCCTACAAGGGAAGAAGAATCCTGGTTAACCAGGGTCACACCATCACAATCAGTATGGATGTCTCACTGTGGGGTGATAGTTCAAAACAACAAAAAATTTAAAAAACAAACTCATCATCACACTTTCATGGTCGAGTCCTGGTAGCAACAATCACATGCCAAGATGAAATAATTTCGTTAGCATGTATCTACGCACCATGCACTGCAACTGAGAGAAAAAAACTATTTGAAAACATTCCTACTCTCACCTTCCCACCAGATACCATTATGTTAGGCGATTTCAACTGCTGGTATAACCCCGATACAGATCACTGGCCCAATCCCAGGGGATACCCACCTGAACACATTGAATATCGCACAATGAAGGCATCTCTTGGCTTACAGGATGCTCTTCCCCCCAATTCACCACTCCTTCCCCACATGACGCGGCCCAACATACGTGAGGGAGCGCTCATATTGATGAATCGCATTGACCACATCCTCATCCTGCAATCCCACCACTCAAGAAACTCCAAATTTATAACAAAAAAGATCAATTTTATGACCACTGATTAGTTAAGGTGCAGTTAACGCCAACCCAATCTCACACACAGGTGTCGCCTTGGAGAAATCTTCACCCAGAAAATATAAAATTGCCCGAGATATCCAACTGGGTTGAAAACAAGGCTACAAACCCAGAATTTTCAACTCCATTCACTTTGGATCCCATCAGAACATGGGAAAATTTCAAAAAGGATTTAATCAACAAAATCTGACATATTGCATCACGTAAGTACACCGCGGACATGGCCACAATCAAGCGTACCTTGGTGGAACTAGACCACCTGGAAATAAATACTCCAAGATCTGGCTATAGCCCTAACTGGGGATGCAAATGGGCAGAAATTTCTACCCGACTTAACAACCTCATCTTTGAACACCAACACAGAATCAAAGTATTGAACAAAGGTAAGTTTATAAAGGAAGGCAAAACCTGTTCAGCATACTTTTTCCACCAATTCCACTCCTGTGGAAACCAGCCCATGTGCACACAGGTCCTCAAGACCAACGGCACCATGGCAACTGACCCTGAGGAGGTCAAGGTGGAAGTACACCACTATTACACTGAATTATATTGTGAAACGCCAACAGTTTCAAAAAAAATTAAAGAATTTATACAAACTGCTGAGATACAAAGTAAAACACCGAATTAAAATTTACTATCCTTTATTACATGGGAGAAGCTTTATGAAACAATTCGCGGTGCACCACTAATGAAATGCCCATGGCCCGATGGGATACCCTACGAATTTTACAAAAATATTTTTAACAAATCGCCCCCTCCTATTGGCGTCAATGAACCAGAGCTTGTTGGAAACACGCCTATTACCAGGAGGCCATGAATCCTACGTTATAACCTTGTATAAAAAGGGTGACAAGTTGAACCTAGCCAAATGGCGCCCAATTGCACTCTCCAACACTGACACAAAAATTCTAACAAAAAACTTAGCAGCTAGATTAGGCGCAATTGCATCTGACGTCCTATCACCCAACCAGTTTGGGTTTATACCAGGGCGTTCAATCTGGAACAACAAACACCCTGTTACAAACATTTGCCGATCCAAAGCAACTGGTGCTCTGGTCTTCTTGGATCAGGAAAAGGAGTATGACCGTGTTAGCTGGCCATACCTAAAAGAATGTCTACATGCCTTCAAACTCCCACAAAGATTCATAAAATGGGCGATGCTCCTAACAGAATCTGCAACCATGGCTGTATGCGGCCCTGGATTCCTAACAAACAATATCAAACCACACAGAGGGCTCAAACAAGGGGATCCCCTCAGCCCACTGCTATACAATTTTAGCTTTGACCCACCTCTGAGTAACTGACTCACTTCTTATGGGGATAACTGCACAAGGACAACCAAAAGTCAAGATACTCGCCTTTGTGGATGTCTGCGTAGCAGGTATATCAAACAATGAAGATGCCCGACAGCTGGAACGCACTCTAGAGGAATACTCCAAGGTGAGCAATGCATCGCTCAACAAAAGGAAGACAGCAATCATCCTCTTAGGCAAATACACAAACAATTGGGCCACAACATTAGAACCTCATACCAACACACGAAGAAAAAACCCAATCATTTTACCCTTTGCATCACCTCCCACCACCACTCCTGTCTGACACCTTGGAATCTGGCTAGAATCAGGGGGATACGCTAATGAGACAATGGAAAGCAACCTGTTACAACGGGTATCCAAACGCGTCTCCTCCCTCAAGGGAAGAACCCCAGGACTAACAGGACGAGTTACAGTTGCTAACTCGCTCATCCTCCCAATACTGTGGTACCAGGCCCACGCGATAGCCTTCTCACCTACCTTTATAACCTCAATTCGTGCGCTTATCCAGGGCTGGCTGTGGCCTGGCTCTCACCCTCCTATACGGATGGAAACACTATTTGGCCCACGCTTAAGCGGAGGCATGGGACTAATAGACTTTGAGAGCCACGCCAATCACATCCTAGGTACTTGGATAAAGGAAATCCTTGCTCCAGACCTCCCGCAACAACATTGGTCCAGAGCAGAAAGGACTAACTTTGCATAGGCTCTAAATTTAACCAACCCACATAGTCCACCCAGACTACTTTCATAACTTGCCAAGCACCCTACTGCAACGGGTCCGCATGGAACCTCCCCTCATTTAAAACATATCCTCCTAACTATCCGCCATATGGGATGGACCATAGAGAACACGGGTACTATACATGGAAGGGGATGACCCAGCCCCCAATTCAAATTAAGAAACCCAGAAAACCACCCCCAGAGGGACATGCTCGCAACAACCCCAAGCATAGCTAGGATAGAATACCTAGATATGTTGGACATTCCCTATGATTTAACCACACAGAAGGCAATGTGGAAAATGACTCATCACCCACTCCTACAACCAAGGATAAGAGCAAACGCCTGGCGCTGTCTGAGAAGAACCTATAGGATGGCGGACCATTCCAACTCACTCATCAAAACATGTGCAGTATGTGGAGGGGAGGGATCCCTACATAACCGCCTAGAAACATGCCCCCCAACCTAAGCTATATGGCAGGAAGTCGCACGCCTGCTCAAGATTCAAAACGAACAGGAATTCTCAATATCAAAGAGTATCTTCGCGCTCCAGATCGAGTCACCAATCCCATCTACCCTCTGTTCCCTAATAATACCCATTGAAATGTGGACAATCCACACAATTGCATTAGATGAGTTCAAGATCACGGTCCCAATCATTCATGGGGTTATTAACAGATTCCATGTCCACTTACTGGAGCACTTCCAAGCCTGGCTCTATGGATATATGAGATTAAGGCAAAAAGCGCTCATAGAATCATGGTTCCCACTCTGGTTCCTCCACACAGACCCTTTCCTTCATACCTGTTCCATAGCAGGGGAAACCCCTTGGAGTAGTGCACCAACCCCCCATACCTGGCAGTCCCGCTTTCAACAAAAAGTAACTTGAGTACCCTGGGGTGCCAATTTTATATTTGTCGATTATTTCCTTAGTTTTACGTATATTTGGTAATGTCCATCCCCTGGTCAGCTTACCTTGGTTAAATAAAAAGACATCCCAAACATCTCAAAGTCAGTCTCAAACTTGGAAATATTCTCAAGACAGCATTTCTAACGTGTCTGCAAATAGCTGAACCAATACTTATCTCAAGCATTCAGCAGCACATACCAAGGCGATTCATACCACTAATTAGTAATTAATTTGATTGAAAACTTTATTGACATTAAAAACTAATTTTGACATAGACCAACAAAGCCCATGTGCCCGGGTCATTTAGTCAGCTATTATTTTAAGTCTGACCAAACCAATAAATCCCCCATACCCATGTCATCATAGTCAAATATTATCAAGTGGAATTGCTAGGCCACAAATCTTAATCTTTGCATAAGCTTAAAATACTCCTGATCTATATCACTGATATCTGATATGATTTATAATAAATTAAGAATGTTAAAATTATTATGTCCCTATCAAATATCTAACAATTAGATTCAGTCAAAAACTCAACACTCAGGTAAAGTTCCAGCGGACTCAATTTCAACCCAAGTGGCCCTGCTGATCCTTGGGACTATATAAAGCGGATCCTATTTTAATACAAGTTGGCCCTTCTAAACTCTTCATCTCAGATAGATGTCAGGTGGAACTGGTTTCCTTGCAGCACTAAATAGTTCCATATCTAGGCTGCAAGTCCTTTTCCCTAGTAATAAGTATCTTCTATTTGCTTTACTCGTTGCTCCACCTCTGAGCTGGATAAATGTCAATGAACGTGATCCACTTCACGTTCTTTCTTCATTAAAGTTATTTTTCTTATTAACTATTTCTGAATAGAAATATTCGTAGGACATCATAATTTAAGTTCTATAACTCAACTTCACCCCTGTAGTGAGCACCAACTTTTAAAAACTTACTGGTTTGGTTATTATTGGCAAACAACCCTAGTAATCTATTTACTGCACAGGTTCAGTTTCTTGTGCACTTCATCTGCGTTATATAGTATATATAGATTATTAGTTTGTAATAGTATGATGACTATTACCCATAGTTGAGCAAGAGATCTTATATCTCGGCCCAATGCTCAGACAGTATTCCTGATTAAAATACTTGAGATGTCATGATCTAGGGATTCATTCCCTATACTCCTGTCCAACCAATCTTCTCTGAGATTCCCTGGTGACAGTCTCTTTGGTCCAACACAAAGTCAGCAGCAATTCCCAATTGTTTCTCCAACTTCTCTAGATCCAAGCTCAGATCTTTACTCTTTTCTCTAAGAGTCTCCCAATTATTGCACATAGCAATAATATCCTTGAGAAGAATAGAACAATTGAAAACTGATAATAGTTTACTACTTAAAATATATACCAGATAAAAACTATATTGATAAACTACTGCTGTATTATCTGTTTTCCTAACTATCTGTGTTTTTTATTAGGATTGAATTCTAGGTAATTTATAGTGGGAATTCAGTCATATAACCCTCAGTTAACACCTCTTCGATGAAATGGCAGCCGTTGCCTTTATTAATCCATCCTCATCTTAGCAGCTTGGTCTTTCCCATCCTGGATAGGATTCCGTCGTTGGACATCATTGAGGCCTAAACAGAAATAGTTGGAAAAAGTGTCACTAACATTTTTCTCTAAATTCAAGTGAAACAATCATATTTAGCTAGTGACATGCTTAGGTAATGGGTTTTATTATCCATTAAGGCAGGTCATGCACCAAGATCGATTCACTAGTTGCAGGTGGCATCACTCGCCTCACAACTTGCTATTCATTCCCAATCAGTCAGTAATAAAACCTGACTGATACCAATTGGTACACTTGATAGTTAATCACTATCAGATGCCCCTATTTTGTTGGCAATTCCGCCCAACGAGATCTTAAGTATTCATCCAGATTGATCACCAATGGATACAACCAGGCGAATATCCCAAAATCCCCCAAACATATTTACTCTGAATCTTGTGCCAACCAATTTCCAATTCACTTCGCCTTAGGAAATCATCCCCTCGCGATTCCTGGTATCTAGCAGTCTGGGAATATGGGCAAAAATCCTAACAGCATGGCTGCTTGATAGGGATGTTACTAACATCAAGCATCACAAATTCCCCTTCTTTGTACACTGGACCCACTCGTCGCTTACCTTCAGCGTTCTCCTTATATACTTGCATTGCCGTATCTAAACTTGTGGAAACCCCCTGGTTGCACTTTCTTGATAGTCTTGGAAAAATCCACCACTACTTCCACTCTAGATCTAAAGTTGGCTCCATGTTAAGAGCGGGGTTAAAAACATGGTTGGCAAAAAATGGAGAACAACTAATTAAAGAATGCAGAGTGTTGTTGTAGCTGAACTGGGCCATATGAAGGTGAAGAACCCAATCTGAATGATCTGCGGTAGTGTAACACCACGGAAACTGTTCTAATTAATGGTTCACTTATTCAGTCTTCTCATCCAATTGGGTGTGATAGGCATTTGAACGGCAGGTGTGAATCTGGAGAGCCTTACACAACACTTCCAAAATTACAGAAGTAAACTGGAGTCGCTAATAACTAATAAGTTCTTAGGGGACCCCATGAAGTGCAAACACATGAGTGACGAAAAGCATAGCCATCTCAGCCACGTTATTGTTGTTCTGCAAGAAACAAATTGGGCGAAAATCGTAAGATGATGCACCACCACCATGATGGCATCATAAACATCATAAAAAGGTAATTTCACAATGTAGTCCACTGATAGGGAAGTCCAAGGCCCTTCAGCCTTTTGGACTGGTACCAACTAACCTGTTAAAGGTTGTCAATTTGGTTTCATTTGATTGCAGATCAGGCACTCTTTACAATACTGTCCCATCTGAGCAGGTAAGCCTTTCCAATTGTAGGTGCGTCAAATTATCTGCAAATTCTTTGCTTTCCCAGGATGACCAAACGTGATCCCATCACGATGGTCCCAAATGATTCTCCAGGCGAAGTGGTCCAGCAGTAACTTATAGGCGCCCCTGAAACCACACCATCTCATCCTTTACATGATAACCCCTGGTTAAATCCTCCTGGTTTAGCGCGCTCTTAGCAAGTATCATAGTATATTCAGCCAATAACAGCAGAGAAAGGACTACCTTTCTGGATATACTATATTCCTCTGCATTTTCCAGAGGTGCAAGTGCTGACCTGTTGGCTGTGGAAGAGGGAAGTTGTGACACAATCTTACCCAGCGGAATCATCAACTGGGTGTTATGAACCTCTACTTCCTTTGGATCAGGAGCTGATGCAGGGTTACGGCTCAAAGAATGCGCAAGCATTATAATTGTCCTTAGTGAACTCATAAGAAAATTCAAATTGGGCAAGGCTCTCATGCCAACGGGTCTGCCGTGGGGTTAAGACATGAGGCGCGTGATAGTACAACAAGGCCTCTAATATGTTCATACATGGAAAGGTTGGGAAGAGCCATGCAGGTGATGACGCCAATAAGTCAACGCATCCACCACTGTTAATAACTCTTTGTCATATATGGCGTAGTTTGACTCAAGCAGATACATTTTTCTAGAAAAATATCCCACTGGATGCTTCATTCCATCCTCACCCACTTGTAATAAGGTAGCTGCTATGGCGAAGTTGGAGGCATCAGTAGACACAATGAACTCCTTTTCAGGATCTACATGGTGAAGGAAAGACGTGGACAATAGGGTTTACTTTACTGCTTGAAAAGCATCCTTCAAAAAGGGGAGCACTGAAGAACCTTTGCACCACTAGCCTTATACTAGGGCGCCGCCACATCAGAAAGATTTGGCTTAAACTTCTTGAGGAATGTACATATAACCAAAAAGCTCCACAATTACTTGACCGAAGTTTGGGTGGGCCACTCACAAATCGCCTTCTCCTTGTCTGTAGTTATCATATGTCCTTAGTCAAACACAACGTTGCCCATAAAGGTGACCTGGGACTTGAAAAATTCACACCTGCTGATCTTCAGCGTAAGTCTGGCTGCATTCAACTGTTAACCGCTTGTCAAAGATGTGCTGAATAAGACTTATGATCAGGGGAAAACACCAGAATATCATCCATGTAAGCAACCGAGCATACCCCCAGCAGGCTCCCCAAAACCACATCAATATGGCGTTGAAAGATAGAAGGGGTATTCTTAAGTCCAAAGGCATGACCAAAAGATGGAAAATCATATTCCTGGTATGGAATGCAGTTAACCGCTTCTGCCCTGCTTAATCTAGATTTGATTAAACGCATTAAAGAAATCCATTTTAGAGAAGACTCTATCCTTCTCCACATAGCGCGCAATCTGAGAATCCAAAAGATAGGATGGAGAATTTGGTACAGTAACATTGTTTAGTTCCCATAATCTATGCAAGGACATAAAGTTCCACCAGCTTTCTCCACGAAGAGTAAGGGGGAGCATACAGGGGAGGTACGATGAAAAATTGCGCCTTTGGCTAACTGCTCCTTAACCCACAAATCTAATGTTACTTCCTCCCATACAGTCAAAAGGTAAATTGGGGAATATATATGCACCAAATTAACTGTGAGCTTGAACTCACAATCAACTTCTGAATGAGTAAATAATTCATTGGCTGAAGCCGCATCAAATGAAGATTTTAGACCTTACAAAAAAGAAGGCAGAGGTACCTTCAGAGAGGGCTTCAACAATGGAGTGAGACTGGGTATAGATATTGGGCCTGTGGGGCAAATCGCCCTGGAAGTTAGCCTCAGAAAAAAGGAACAATTATTGTACGACCAGTCTTTAATGTTAGGGATAGGGTATTGTACCTCAAGTTGGTCCTGACGTCAAAATTTCGACACCATTCCACTCCCAAAATAATGGGGTAAATTTTTTTGATAGCGTGGAAACGGTCCATCAAAAAATACTTCCCCACTTGATAATCCACTAACCCTTGTACCTTCAGGGTGGGAATACTTTGCGAAGCCCTATTCTAACTATACCACCTGGCAAGTAACTAAGCTCAAGGTAGTTGGCTAGGTCTTGGTCAATGGACTTCTCTGATGCCCCAGTATCTACCAAGATAGTAGTGCTAATTTTACCTGAAGGGGACAAACGGGTAGCAGTTAGCAAGAAATATCTGGAATGATCTTTATTTATAGCATATTTGACAAAACTTCACCTCCCAACTCTGCTTTAGGGTAGTCTATACCCTAGGGTACGTTTCTGCATTATAGAATGGAGAGGAATAGTTGGTCACTCTTACTACTGAAGCCACATATCCCACCATATCTTCAGCAACTGCATAAATAGTTTTATATTTTATTACTAAATCCTTTTCCACCTCCTGAGTTCTGTGTTTCATGGGAGGGGACAAGCGGGGGTACTCAGGGCTAATTGCAAATACTGAATAAGGTCCATTTCTAAGCCATATGGGAAGAGACATGGCTTGTTAATATATGTGATACGTTGATATAAAATGCGTTTTGGGCAATGAATGAACCTATACTCTTTTCTACAACAGGTTGTATGACGTTATTCAAGGCCATCACCCCCAGGACCTTCATCAATTATCCTGCCTGTAACTTCCAAACGTGGTTCTGGGAAAAAACGATTAATTTGGGCCAATTCTTTTAAATTCAATGGAAATTACGGGAATCACAACTCTCAGATTAAAAAGTGTCCATATCCACAAGAAATAAGTAAGAAGGGTGAGTAATTTTTAGTCAGAGATGGCGATGATAATGCCAGATGCTCCAAGCCTAGACAAAATGCAAAAACAGGGGTGAGCCCATGTGGCCATGCCCACCAGCTGTAACAACCATGTGCACTTTTCAAAAGTCCCACACAAAAAAATTCATGCATGTAAAGTTAAGAGGTTAGACACTAATGTAAGAAGTGTTTCTATAGCTCTCCTGTTTCCAACGTGGTAGTGCATGGTGCACAGGTACAATGCCAGGATACTAGTCATTAGTAGTAAAGTTATTAAATCCCAGCAGAGAGTACTTAAGTGATAATGACTTAAGTTTAGATAGTTTTTATGAATAAGAAAACCCAAACTGGAACAAACGGTGCTTAAAATGGGAGTTTATAGGCGACACAGTTTGGAGGGAACCTGGGCAGCCCAATGGTGCATGGGTGGAGAGTCTTACAGCTGTCAAATTAAATTGGTTAGGTTTGTGTGAGACATCCTGTAAAGATTTAATCTAGGTTGATTATTGGTTGTCAACCCAGTAACCTTTTCACTGCATATGTTTAATTTCCTCGTGCACTTTGTCACGTTGTATAGAATGTATTGTTTGATAATAGTATGGAGACTATTATCTGTAGTTGAGATTGAACTATTATTCGGCCCAACGCTAAGCTAGTATTTCCAATTAAAATACTCTTGAAGTCATACTCATAGGGATTCGTTCCCTATACTCTTGTCCACCCAATCTTCGTTAAGATACCCTAGTAACAGTCCCTCTTGCTTAACACACAGTCAGCAGCTATCCCTGAATGTGGTTCCTTCATCTCTAGATCCCCGCTTGGATTTTACTATTCTCTCTGAGAGTCTTCCAATTATTGCCAACTGCAATAATATCCTTGAGATAGAACGACACAATAGAAGCTGATAGTCTAACTATACACCAAATTGGTAATATTAGTGTAAAGTACTTGTTATCTTAAAACCAGGTTTTTCTTAAGGTATTGTTTTTCTTTGTCTTCTGGCTTCCTGCCATGCAAGGATCTTGGCCCTCTGACTAATTAAATCCTTATCACCTGTATCAACCCCAGGATGGGTGAAACCAAATGGAAAGTTGAGCTGATCTGTATCTATTCCAAAATGCTGGGTTTTGATTATAGTAAAAGGGAATTATATAGTAGGGGATTCAGCTGTATAATCCTCAGTTGACACCTCTTCGATGAAATGGCAGCCATTGCCATTGAATCACCCTTCCTCATCTCAGCAGCAATGGTCTTTCTCATCTTGGCTAGGATTCCATCATTGGACATCCTCAAGACCTCAAATGGAAAGAGTCAGAAAACGTGTCCCTAATGTTTTCCTCTCGATCCAAGTGGTCCAACCATAATTTTCTAGAGACCTGCTTAGGTAATGGGACTTATTACCCATTATGGCAGGTCACTCACCAACTGATTAATTCACTAGTTGCAGGCAGCATCACTCGCCTCGCAACTCGCTATTCATTCCCAATCAGTCAGTGATGTAACCTGACCAATCCCAATCAGAACACCTGATAGTAAATCACTATCAGATGCACTATTTTTTCAGCAACTCCACCCAATGAGATCTTAGGTATTCATCCAGATTGACCTCAATGGATATGACCAGGCGAATATCCCAAAATTCTCCAAACAAAGTTCCTCCAAAATTTAGGCCAACTGATTTCCATCTACTTCACCTTAGGGAATTTTCCCCTAGTGACACCAGGTAATCTAGCGTGCTGGGAATATGGGCAAAAATCCCAACACCTCCTCAAAGAGGTCTGCACATAGGTTTATCCTTGATAACATATATAAAAAAGGTGTACTAAATGAGTGGTTTTATGATAATTGAAGTCAACCAATGGGAGAGATTGGTCTTGACATAAGGAATTTGAGGTAAATTGGGAAATAATTGATTGAATGAAGTGGGTTAAGCCAAGGCTCACCAATAGGAGCACGCTTCCATTGGACAATAAAATTTATTTAGTAATCGACCAAACTTGGTAATTGATTGTAGGAGCAACTGACCTGAGCTGGAAATTTAGAAAACTGAATGGGATAAATGACTCCGTTTACCTAGAAACTGAAGCAAACCATTTTCATTAATTACAAAGCTAGTTTGTTTTAGTGCAACTGCTGTTATACAGGGCTAAACTTTTCTTTCAACCTTAGGACAAACCTGGGCATACTTCGCCTTAACCCAACTTTGATATATGGTATGCTTGAGGTCAGGAAGGCCTGACAAACTTCACCTTCTTGGCCTACTGACATGCTGCTTTGTCCTTAACGTTAGTCCCAATAATGATGTCATTTAACAACCATGAAAATTTAGTTGTTTTTTTTGTCAAATTAAAATATGGTAATTAGCAGGATTTTTTGTTTTTGTAAGTCTGCTTTTTTTACAAATAGATGATCTGCTAAGGTGGATAGATTGGTGACAACATACAATTGAAAAAGTACATCATCATTTTTTATGGGGTTTTCCCAAGCAATGTAAAATCTTTAGTCAAGGCTTTTAATTTCAATGACCAACGTGATAAACAACTTTTGGTTCATTGAGATTGGATCCCTTGAAATGAAGCATAATTGATGACAAGCTTGAGCTTGATTCTATGCATATAGACAAAGTTGCTTGTGGTTATATATGACAGCTAAAATTTTTTGCCCTGTTATGATATAATTGCATTCAAGATCGTCTAAGACATAACTGCAGAAGAATACTAAATGCTCTTCTCCATCATCCCCTATATGAGAAAATAAAGCTCCTATAGCTGTAAGTGATGCTTTAGACTGTAATATGTAAGGCTGGTCAAAGTTGAGATATCTCATATGAGGCTTCAGTCATTGCCTTCTGTAGCTGATTCAAAGAGACTTTGCATTTTTTGGGAACATTGAGAGGTGCTTTATCCTCAAAGCAGGTGTAATAGAGCTCACCGATTTGACCGAATCCTGGCAAAAATTGTTAGTTGTATTTGACTTTCCCAAGGAACACTTGGATATATCGCTTACTGCCAGGTTCTCTCATTCAGCAATTAGCACTAAGATTTTGAGGCTGTGGCCCTGTTCCTAAATGTAAATGATGTGACCCAGATACTCCATTTGGAGTTGATAAACTGGAACTTTCAAAGCTTGATTTTTAATTGAACTTGACTAGACTCTAAAAACCTATTACAGATATAATATATGTTGGGTGAACGTTATTGAGAACATTTATATTGTAAAGGTAAACCAAACGCAGCTCATCTTCAAATTTTACATAATAGTGTTTTTTCGCCCATTGGAAAGTGACTGGAGCATTTGACAATTCTTGAGGAATTCTAGTATTTTGGAACAATCCTTAAGAGGTAATAATTGAACACTTTTTCTGTCTTCAGGAGGTAGGTCAATCTGCCAGTATCTGCTGTTGAGGTCTAGAGCTGTAAAATATTCGTCTCCTTATAGTTGATACAATGCGTTATCTATACAAGGTAAAAGACAAGAATATTTCTTTTTTATATTATTTAGACTTTAGAAATCAAATAATTACTATAATAAAGTCTTTATTTTTAAATATGAGTACAGGGCTGGCCCATGGGCTGCTAAATTGACAGCCATCCCCTTGATTTATAAGCTTCTACAATTCCATCTGCACCTCTTTTACCACATGCCTTGCTTCTCCTTATCTGCCGCAATCAAATTTGTTTCCATCCCCAGTATCAATGTGGTGCTGGATCACTACAGCGCACCCCAGGTCATAATTATATGTTCAAATACTGTAAAAATATGTGTACAACAGCCATTGCTTGATCTTATCTGATTCTCAGTCAGCACATCAAGTTAACTAGATAAATGACCGCACACTTTGTAAAGGGACGCTCAGGTAAGCCAAACTCAACCAGAGGCCTGAACTCATGTACTCCCCAAATTTTTCAGCGTAGTAAGATGTATGATTGCGATCTTCTGCCTCTCTTGCCAAAAATTTTGGAGGCAGTTAGAATGGCAAATAATAAACCTATTTTTTGTGACCAGGCAAGAATATTGAGGATCAGCAAAAGGTCAATCCCTCTTCCATTGCCAAGGGGAGTAAATTTCTCTCAACAATCTTTTAGGTGACTCCAGGTTATATCATATGACATTATACGCTGTTATTCAGGGTATAATTTACATCCCTATCGACTTTAAGAGGACATCTTTATTTTTAGGAATGGTGGCAGGTGGAGGGAACTTCTGTAGCCCATTTGTTAATACCAATGATTATAACAAATCTATCATTCTACACTACGTTGATGAAGGTCTTCCTAATAGTTAGGAAAGAATGATTAGTTCTCAAGTAGTAAAGGATAACGTTTGACCTAAGATAGTAAAATGTTCTCCTTATAGTATAATGAAGAGCATTAAAAGTTAAGAAATTAGTACTAACAAGAAGTAGCAGTTAACGTTGGGAAGTACTATAGCAGAGGCACTAACCTGCAAAGAACTAGATTTTTTTGATAGCACGTTATACACCCCATACTCATAGTAATCATAGACTTAACCAAGACGTATCTTTGAGGATGGGCTACATTGGGAGCTGTTCTCAACTGTTATATGTTATAATTGGGTATCACATTTGTGGGGGCACCGCAGTTGACAATAGATCAAAACATAACTTAGTTTATGTCAATTTCAATATAAGTACAATTAAATATAGTTTGAAAACCTGTTTTTACAAGTAATGGAAGAAGTATTAAATTTGATTAATTATAGTCTTAATCCGTTCTCCTAGACTGGGGAAGTGGGTGTTCATAGTATTGATTAGTAATGCACCTTTAACACTTTTAGAGGAGGTAAGGATTTAGACTCCTCAGTATTTCTGAATAATGTGTAATCATCAAGCTGGGTGGAACAAGGTTTAGAGACAACTTCTTGCCTCTCATTCCATGGATTTTCTCTAAGTTTTGGAGACATCCAACACTATGAGGATGTTTTTATTTGTGTTCTTGATTATGATGATGACTCACATATTTCCTCATGACTCTGGGACAAGACTAGATGATGACTGGATTTAGAGCGCCTCCAATCTACTGTCAAGGCCCTTTTCCTTGGCTTTCATCTTCTTAAAAATCACTATTTTAACCCTTTGCATCGCTTAAGGAAGTTGGCTTCTTAATGCCCCTTTGATTCACAGATAAGATAAGTAATCTCAGTGAGGTTGCGGCGACCCTCTAAAATTTCCTTGATGGGGAGGGAAGCACTCAATGGTCCCTATACTACTTTTATTAACTTGTGTAAGCCAGTTGGCTTGGGCTTCCAATTTTGGTGGTCCAAATTTAACTTCACACTTGTTTAGGTATTTAATTATGGATGATGTATTTTAATGCTATACGAGCTTTAAAAGCAAGTGTGACGCAACACATGATAATGCTTTGTGGCATTCTGAAGAGAAATCTTGACATCAAAGTCCACCATTGCTTTAGCACCAAGAAGTACCTGAGCTTCATAGTAAGCAGACAAAGAACTTAGAATTATTTTTATTCTTTTTAACTTGAATGGTCATGAATTCAGCTTTCTAGTGATAAAGAGATTAGGAGATCATAGCAATGAAAAAGCGCCTTTCATATTGGCAAAGGTTCAAAGGTTTTCTGGTAAATAGTACATAATTAGATACTGACTCTGGTCATATAAACACTTAATCATGGTAATGGCTTTAAAAAGGTCATTAGCTTTATGCATGCTCATCTTATTCATTTCAAGAATGATTGCAAATTTCTCATGCTTATTTTGTTTATTAAATTGATTGGATTAAATCGTTGATATCCTAGAAGAAGTTTCCTGTTATAGACCTCACTGTTGAAGTACTAACCTGATGTCCGGGGTTACTAGCATATAGTTGACTCTGTTCAGTTGCTGGCATTTCATCAGAAGGGAGCAAATCTAACAATGAATTTGGTACTAATTGAGTATTTTGATGCATTGTTTCTTTGATAGCCTCCTTCTCCGAGGTTATTTTTTAAATAGTTCTGGCTGAGTAGGATTCATGGTCTATGGTGGGCACTGACATCTACTGTCCTGCAACTTACCATTGATACTTCTTTTCCAAGTGGCTCAAATCTTCTTATTCTTAAATCATTGCTGCTTGAATAGTCAATAATCAGTGATATCTCTCTGTATGTTATTCATAATAGTGCACAATTTGTACAATTCATCCTTGTGGGCAGTCTGCATGTTACAAAGTTTGCGGACTGATGGTATAGCTCAATGTTTGACTGGAGGAGATCTTCACTATATTTTTGGCATCTCCAGACCAATACTCTCAATTCTTTAATACTTTAATGCATAAAGCATGTTGTTTTCTGATCTGTTGCAACTCAGACAGAAGAAGATTAGTGGTATAAAAAACTTATCAAGTGCTGTACAGCCACCCCATTTTGTGTTTGCTTTCTTTAACAAAATTCCTCGACCACCTTAGCCTGTCAAGTATGTCACCTGGGGTTCTGGTTACAGTCAACTTCCTCTCTGAATTATTTCATTCTTGAAATCATTCAAAGGTGAAGTCACATTTGTCCAAAGCTTGATATCATGTGGCCAGCATGTTCTAGTTTAATTGGCCAAAAATTCAATTCAAACTTTGCAAAATTTGCACACTATGAATGGCTATGATTAACCGCCTAATAAACACCCTAAAACTAGATTAAAGCGGCCTGCTCAGGCCCTTTAGCGCTTCCACATTTGCTTATTACAGTTAAACACTTTCATAAACATGACGTGGTAATTAAAAATGGTCCACAGGGAGTTTCATACTGTGGGTAAGATATATCCAGCGAGATATTACCCATCTGGGGTAGACTAAAAGCATGTTGTAGTACTTGATGATGACTCAAAGACCAAAAATTTTCATATTGCTTCATCAGCTGGTCCTGATTATTTTGACAATAATATATAAAAGATAATAGATCAAATCTTTTTGTGACCAAAAAGCCAGAGATTTCCGGAAGTACATTTGCTCAATTTGGCTAATCAGATAAGCAGTGAATATTTAACTCTTAAAACATTCAACTGAGGATATTATCAAATTTATTTTCCTCTAGCACATTTTAACTAGGAGTAGGCGGAATGACATAGACGATGAAGGATTATTTAATATTGTCATCTACCCTTCCTGAGTTTAGTACATTGTAAAATTTAAAATACTCTTTGTTACTACAGTACCACTGTAGTGAGCACCCCTTGTTATTGCAAGGTCTCTTGTAATTTACTTAGACAGGTTACTGTTGGCTTGTAAAACTCTAGATCTACCATATAGTATTAATACTGTAACTCTGGGAGAGCGTCCTTTGCGCTTAGACCAACTACATTCCCTTTCACTTCTTAGAAGGGTCTAAACGTCTGGCGCAACCCTTCATTTCTCAGGGCGACCTTGCACATGTGGTGGACGAACAATGGGTTATGGACTTCCTCCTGAAAACAGCTGCCCATTCCTGCGTTGAAGATCAAAGAATATTTATTATGGATCAAAAACATATTCGTCAAGGTTTTGAAAATTAAAAATCAACACAGTGCAAATGTGGAGAATCCCTCCCTTAGGCCAATCTCAAATTCAGAAAATTGGTTAAGATCGATGAACCTTCCCACTTCACATTGAAACCTCAAACTGATGAACCCCACAATTCTGAACAAGCGCCAGAGCAATCAGGTGCTGGTGAGCTGGGCATCATAAACCATTCCCAACCACTTGGGGCCATCCTTACATGGGATGGCCTTGGGAGGCCCCATCACTCATCAAGCAAGACGTGCTGCATGAATCAGCATAATTGTGGCAAAACCGCGATTCAGGCGCCTAAGGACAAGCTGATGATGACTCAGCCCGCCGCTGATAACCTCAAATCTGTTTAATTGAAATTCCCCACTTTTAGTTCCGCCAGTTTAGGTCAACAAACTTTAGTCCACCATTCCATGCAACCTGATGCTATTCCCCAAATCAACCAATTATATAAGCAATAATCCCCCACAGAGATGATTAGCGGTAAAATTTCTTTATGAAATTTTCAATAAAATCCCATTATTTTTTGAATAAATTTAAACTTTTAGTGAATACACTTTTCTGATATACTATGAAACCAACCAATATGAAACTACAGGTTATGCAATGAATGGGCCATTGGGGCCATTTTGGCAACTTAGCTGCCCTCCTCTGTTAACTGGGATTACCACGCTCAGGACCTCCTAAAAATTCTCCAATCTCTGAAGCGATCCACTGCTAAGACCTCAGCATTTTGTAGCAGAGCTATCCCCACTCTGGGCAAAAATCCGCAACCTTGCCAATGGTTCTATTCCAACCCCCTTGCGGTGGGATCCAAACCTGCTGTCCCAATCTGAAACTTTCTCTCATCCAAGACTGTATGCTCTGGGGTCACGACAGCATGGCTTTTTTCTGGGTTGCTCCTCACTTTTTTCCTGTGGGTGCTCATTAATCACCCACCTCCCAGTCCATCTAAACGATGTCTGAGCAGCAGTGCCTCTAGCATTCTGGCTCAATTTCTTGGTGCTCTCAAATTCTGGCTGGCAGGCCAGTCTAAACTTTATCTTCCGCTTGCTGACAAATACACAGTAAATGTTCTCAATCTTTTAGTATAGGTAAGGTTATGCTAAAGATCTACACACCTATCTGGCAGAGTTTAATAAAAGTGTTCTTTTATTTAGATTAACTGAACAATATATAAGTCCAATAACTACATCAAGCTTCAACAAATATTAGTAATGAGGATCATCAACTACTGTAAAATGCAATTATGGGAGGGATATAATTTGGTGAAAATACGTCTGAATGTGAAGTCTCAGGGCTGACTACAATGCAAACCATATTAGGGTAAAATCTTTTAATTGAATTAGGTGCGCATTCCTACTTTACTTTGCAAATCAGGAATCTAGTCAATGATCTAACACTGGGAAAGCTGAAACTCAAAGTATTAGAAAAAACTTTTTTAGCAAATAAGTTATAACTCCTTGGAGGGTTTAGTGTATTCAAATTAAACAGTGGCAAATTAGCTGCATCAATTGTGTGAGTAAATCATGTTAAATGCAAGTTCTTTGATCTCATCCCTGGCTCCGTCAATGAAACTGTAGAAGGACGCCTTTGACAAGTGAAAATATGACCACGTGAAGGGAATGGTGGCAGAGGGTATTAGTGAGGCAGTTTTCACTATAAAGAATTCTTGGTAGTGGTTTCTTAAATGGGAAAGACATTTTGAGGGCAATATTGGCGGTAATGAGTGGGAAGGTGACAGATTAAAAACTCAAGCCAATCAAAATAGAATGAATGAAATATGTCAACTTGCATCAATCACTCATTTGAGATATTTTTTTGGGTTGGAATAAGTCAGTTCTGGGCTAGCAACATAAATGGTTGGGTTAATAAAGAAGCAGTCGATTCATAAACCAATTATCAAGGTAGTCTGATAGTGCATGAGCATCAAATTGCTCCTAAAACTGTTTAAGAATCTAATTTGATTGGCTGGCGCAGTAGGAGCTGCGCCCGCATTGTTCAAGGAAGAAAGATGTACTATTGAGCCCCATGAAAAAATTTCAGGGCATTGTTGGGCCTACAATAGAAGGAGGAGGGGCAGAAGCAATTTTAGCAGCAAGAGAAAGCACTTGTGCTTTAATGTCAAGTATAAAAAGTATAAGTAAACAGCATTCTATTCTCCACATTAGCCAGAAAGGATGGTAGGGGAGGAGTGGGTCACAGTGCATGATGGAATTACAAGGCAAGTGTACTGATGGAAGGGGCATATTTTTAAAAAGGTGCAAGGCCTGCAAGGTGGCAGGCCCCATTGGTACCACAAACTGAAATAAGAGGTTGCTATACGCATCCTAACCCTTCAAGAGCTTATGGCAAAGTTTCTTGGGGGATATATGTTTGGATAATTGGTAAATTAGATTACCAGAGTGAAATCTGACAGAATTTAAGTGCACGTGGTGTTGATGAGATTGTCTTTATATAGAAAGCGGAATCCTTGCAGAAACTATAGCTGAGATTCACTAGAGTAGCCAAGGTCAATATTCTCCTTGAAAGAGCATGAGTCTATAAACAACAGGTTTTACCACTTTCTGAGACAAATCAATGACGCAGCACTTGCATAAAAGAGGGTTCTATACTTGACCCAAAGGCTGAAGTGCAGGTTGCTCCAGAGGAGCACCAAGGGGTTTTTAAGCACCATGAGAGAGCGTTCAAGATTTGGTTTAGGTCTTTAGGAGGGACAAAGTGACCAATGGTATTAGGGTGACAGCGGATATAGCCCAGGCGCGCTTAAAAATTGTTTAAAACGCCAGGAGGTGGTGCATCCCAGAATTATATGCGTGCAAACGTCAAATTTAACTATAATTAGATCTTTATACATAGGGATGACAATAATTGGTATGAATTCACTTTATACAAACACTTATTTGATAAATTAAGTGTTTAAAGCAAAAGAGATTGTTATGAAGAAAGAGGCTTTTTATGCAGAAAATTCTACTACATGCCTTTAACTAAAACCATCTGTTCCCAAAACATTTTCTCTTAGAATGATGGGTGAACGAGATATCTACTCCCAATAACAAAAAAATATTACCACTTATTATTCTTTTGATCATTTACTCATGTTTATAACCAAGGCAAGCTGACCAGGGGACGGACATTACCAAGCTCCAAGGAGCAAAAATACTACGCTAGAATTTAACCAAACAGAAAAAGATGAGCAGATCACTCAAACTAATAAAAAATAAAAATAAAAATAAATACCAAAATTAACCAACCAGGTTGCATGCGGTAAACCACTTGGCGTCCATGGTGGGGGGTGAGTTGGAATCAGGATCATTTACTCATGTTCCTCTTCTTGAATTTCCATTTTAGCACCCTGGTAATTCAGGTTGCTGTTAAATTTACCAAAGTTCCCATTCTTAAAATCATTATTAGCAGGTAACTAATGAATTTAATTCTGTAGAAGCTTAATAATAAATCTAGTTCACTCTCAGCTTCTTGAACTACATGAAGTATAAAACCACTGGTTTCCAATGTACATTGTCTAACAGGGCATCTTATGCCTCTAAACTCAAGTGTGAAATAGTATTTTTTGACACTTCAGCAGTTGTCCTTGAAACAACAGTTACATGATGATGTTGGGGACTTAATACCTCTGAGAGCAAATTGTTAAGTTCTATTATGACAAGAAATCTTATTCATGCTTGGGAAAGGTGTTCCCCTATTATGTGAGACTAGTAATATGAGGAGCATGTATAGTCTTGCACCTGGTTACTGGAGTTTAAAGATAAAATTGGTTGAATTAAATATCATGTCCAGAGTTTCCTGCGTGCAATTAACACCTTATGTGGGTGATGAAGTAGAAGTAGCACAATTATACTCTCCAAAACCAAAAGGCTCTACTTCAAAGTTAGGTCATTATTAAACCCTGTGTGCATGTGAACACCCCCCACAAAAACATAATGGAAATATAAGGTGATGATAACCAATCCTTTAAAAAATGGTCTTAACTCGTCTGGGAGTCTTTTCCTGTCTATGGCGGCTCTTGCTAAGTGTTATTACACAATTTGACAAATTAATTGAGATTATGTGATCACCTCACCAACAGCATATATGTGGCTACTATCTAAACAAGACTCGCAATGTCCAAGAGGTTGAAAGCCTACGCTACTTTGGTACAGAGGAATCTCACTTGGTTAACACAATTTGTAACTTTGGTTGAAGAATATTATAATCCTCAGAAAAGAATTTGTGATGAGCTAAATGAGAAATTTAAAAAATTTCTATTACATGTATGAATTTTATTTAAATAAATTGGGGGCATAACTATTTAGAAATAGACTAAATGTAATTCAAGTATACCTGTTTTGGAAAAAATATATTGAGCCCAAGTTGCCACAGAGCTCAAGGAATTTATAGAGTTGGGATTTCTTGTACCATTATGAAACATATTGACACAGCATCTCCTTTTCTTTCACAGAAAGACAAGATTAACTATTTTTGTCAAGGATTAATGAAAGCTTATCTAAATGACCAAATAGAACAGTCATAAATTTCCTTGGGTTGAAAACTTTACTTCGCCTCCTAGACAGAGATCATATTATAGGCAATGGATCTTGCCAGTAGGCATTTGTAAATTAGGCTAGTCCTTTAGTATTTATCCCAATGCATTTTAATTGCACAAAATGGACTATCTGAGATTATATGGATGGCACAAGAGATATTCAATGGCGATTACACCATTTAATGAGCTATAATTGGACCTTTGGGTGATCTGAAAATATCATTTATGTTATCATACCTTAAAACATCTTGGTAAATCAAGGACCCAAAGGAAATATTAAGCATCTCCATCAAATGTCAACCGGCAAAGATAGGCTTCCCATAAGTTCAAGCTTTATAGATATTCCATTTAAAAACTGAGAATGAGTTATTCAAACATAAAGTTACAAATTAGGGATTCCAACTCATTTTAGACAAAGCTTCCTCAATTGAGAGGATGAACTAACCTATACGAGTAATTTAATCCAAGTATTACTTGGGATGGTAAAATGACTAAAAAACATCTAATGACTTACTGACCTCCCAATCCACTGGGCTCCCTTACTTCAAATTAACTTCTTTTCAAGTAAAATCTTGAGTAGGGGCAGGCATACAACCTTCTTGGGTATACTATAAATGTCAGCCTGTCTTTACATACTCAAAGTTCAATCAAACCTTCTTGTTATTTAATGACACCTGTGGTTTAACTGTATGGGACCATTCTAGATAAGTTGAATGATCAGTAATTAGAGCGACTGAAAAAATACTTTAGTAGATCTCATTTTAATTTTATGCGGATCTCCAGATTTACTAAACAATAATGGCTATCTGTGCTCCTCAAATATAATATATCACCCTTATTTATACAAGCTCATTTTTACTATCATCACTAATCATTTATATCTCAGATGGCTACAGCAGATAAAAAAACCAGATGAGAGATGGATGTCTTGATAGGCTTTTTACCTACAAATGCACAATTTTGTGTTATAATCATGCTTTACTACTCAATCATCAAGCGGATGGGCTATTAAAAAGCTAGCTTAAGCAATATTGTTACCTGTAGAAGGCAACCTACATGACCTGATAAACCAGCTGGACTGGTGGGAGTGTGAAGCAAAGAGATTAAGAATGAGTTTCTTTTATAAAAAAGGGACACCTAGATCAAGGGTGAGATGCTCCTTAAATTATTGATAGAAAATGTTGCTTTTCTGTGGCCATCCTCACAAACTAATGTATTATGAAGGGCATTCCAAAGTAAAACATTGAGCCAATAAGAAGACGAGTTGAAAATTTTGAAACCATGATATTAAGACAGGATTCTTAAAAGCATACATTGGGTTATTGAAGCCTTTTTAAGCTTCATAAAGCAGTATTGTCAAGCCCCCATTACCAGCATCAATTTGTTGATACCATATTGCCATAGAGTTTAGCTAAAATTGATGTAGTAAAGCCTTTATCAACAGGTCTTCATGTCCATTACTAAACCTACTCACCATTGACCATAAAACTAAGTGATTTAAGGTTATATCTGTCCCTGCTGCCAACATGAAGGCTACAGACCTATCTTTTCTGATCCATTTTCACACAAAATTGATGTCCAAGGGTCTTACTTTCTAATAATAAGTTATATATTACTTCCCAAGCTGTCAAAGAGCTATCATCACAGTTCTGAAACAACCAGCGCTTTGCTGCCCCTTACATTACCTAAATTCATTGGGAAGCGGAACTAACAAATAATATCTATACGCCTAATCTTCATAAGGTGGATACCACTGATCCCATGTTATAAACATTATATGCCATCCGCCTTGATAGCCTACCAGATAAATATCACCGCGTACTTAAGATGTCGCCATTCCAGGCCCTATATTGGAGAGAACACCAATTGACTAGAAATGTCCAACCACAGATAGAGTTTACCACCAAAAAAACTGCCAAAACACCTATGAGGGCACTGAGCAACAGCATCATTAATTTACAAGAACTTTCCACCCTGGGCTTTTCAGTACCACTATGAAGAATATTGTGTTAAATCAATTCCCCTCAACTGGCTCTTCCCATTTTAGTATTGGAATATCGTTTAATTTAGATTATTACCAAGGTGAATGCAAAAAAGCTTGAAACCTCCTGGTCAGGCCCAAATTCTATCCTATACTAGCCTGGTTCTAAGTACCCCACTTTATATAATATTGAGGAAAATATTGTTTGATATGGTTCATGCTAGGTTCCTTTAAGTCTATTTTTACCTCCAAAAGGATCATGAAGGAGAAATGTCAGAGTTTGTAATTGAATACAATATAGACTCTTTATAAAAATCAGAACAATGAATAGTTAAAAAACCCCACCTTGGATAAGCCTCCCTTACTTAAATCAAATCAAAATAATAATTGGTACCACTAAATTTTCAAAAAATAGTAATATGGACCCAGGGTTTGTCATAAATTATGGTCTAACTGGGCACCATTTAGACAAATAGGAGAAACTATATCCTATAATTTCAGAGTTGCAATACAAAGCACCATAACAATGGAAGCGTGACTATCCAGATTTCAATGTGTGAAAATGTCACTGCTCAGTTCTCTTTCTGGATAATTAGTGAAAATCCTGATTGAGGAGAAACCAATGCTCTCTACGTCGCAAGGACCCTCAAAAATATAGATTGAAGACTTTTTAACAAATAAGCAGTTCTTTAGTCTTTTCTTTAGTTCTTAGGTTTTGTATAATTTTATGTTTCTTTAAATATTTGCAACATTGATGTTAGAAGTCAAGAACAAGAGTAATTGTATTTTTATGGATTCTACAATTGCAAAAGTGCTTTACCATCACCTTAGAGACGCCGTTAAGTGACTAAGAGATTCCTGAAGAAAGCTAGAATCTCTGGATAGGATATCTCTGATTGAACAAATAATTTATCTTACTAAAAAATTTAATTGTGAAGCCAATCATAATTTTGTGGAATACTGTACTAAAAAAGGATTTATCTGCATCAAATTTTTGTCAGGAGGTCAAGACCTTCATGCTCTGAGGACTGGGATGCTAAAACAGCATCAATGAAAAAATAAGTATCTATATAGGATGCCTGGACCGGTCACTATTTTAGCTATAATCAAAGGTTCAAATGTGGTGACATGGATAATGGCAGCTTCAAACCTTGGGATATAGATTTATGCTTATAGGTGGATGAAGAAATCATATCAATTTTGAAGATGGAGGAGCAATGATTTGTTAATTGTGGAACAATTTTAACCTAGTCAAAGTCTAGATATATAATGTTAACCACTAGAAATTTGGGTTAGGAAGTGAGGTAGAATATGGATGTCCCGTTTAATGAATTCATAGCTGAAGTCGAAGCTTTGAAGATTGAAGTGAGACTTAGTCTCTGCTTGTGCCAACTTTTTGGGTTGTCATTAGTAAGTAAATAGCCTATGATCTATGTGAACAGCCACATGACGTTTACCCTATAAAGGTAACTTCAGTCCATTAATGACAATAAAATGGCAGAAAACTCCATATCATAGATGGCCATGCGCACTCTACATCATTTAACACTTAGGAAATTAATCTACAAGATGTTCCCATCCATAGTGTTTGTAAAAGAACGGCACAAACCGTGGTCCCAGTGGGTTCACAAGGCACAATGAAGAGCTTAGCTTAATGATCATGACATTTAAAAGAGAAAAAAAAAAAAAATGCTATTATTTTCTCAAAATCCCATTACAATTTGGTCCAATTAAAAAGCCATTCTTGCCTATTATATGGTGGATGGGTGAGGCCAATTGCAAAATGACTGGTGCGAACTTTTTACATAAAGTTTCTGATTCTAGGAATAAAAAGTTGCTTCTACATAACTGGAGTGTCCAAGAGTGGTGGCATCTGACTTTTATCGAGCAATAGCATGACCATCTTTTAATATACTAAATTACCAAGCTATTGAACTTACTTTTATAAATTTTAATTGGGATGGCTTAGAAAATAGATTAGCTTTGTAGTTTGTGCCATCATAGCCATGAATCCTTGATATAGTTTCAGTTTGGGCGTGTAAATTATTATATCATCTAACTAGGATGATATGTAGGAAAACCTGAGACCCCCAGAGCATTTTTAGTACTAGTGTGCACAACACAGGAGGGGCATACACGCGTTTTTATGTGCATGTGTCAATTTTTTCTTTCTCATAACAATCACTTTAGTTACTACAATTCGATTCAAACAGCAAATTTGGATAATCACACACAGGAAAGATGGGCGACTTTAATAACAAAAACAATACAACATTGGCGAGCGTCGCAGCAAGCGGTGTGCTTAACGGTGCAACTAAGGGCAAGAAACGCCCTGAAGGGGGACCAGGAACCCAAGCCATAAAAAAATTGCAAACTCAGACACCATCTGGGTTTATGGTATTTACTGTAAAGCACGCGCAATACATGTAAATTCAATTCGACCAACCTTTGTCAAAGGTGGAACATGGGATCAGACTCTTCCTTGGGGATGAGTCACTGACCCTGTGGGAGAAAACATGTGAGGCACAGCCCTCACTTTTCCCTCACGCGGTGTACGTAGCCACCAACAACATGGGCCATAGCTGGATCGATATTGGTTTCAAAACAGCTGATGAAGCTAATGCCGCAGCAAAAATCTACATGGAAATTGCCCTCCCTGAGGGCAAAAAAATTGTGTGCACTGCGCGCATCAGATGGAACAAAGTGAAAACTTTGTTCATCTCCTTTGACTCGCTCCCCATCAACCTTCCTCATAAGGTAATCGAGGAGGAGCTCTGCAAAGATCTTGTGGCCTATGGAGAAATTTAGCAACTTGAATTACAGCAATTTCGCCTGATGCCCAACCTGTGCATGGGCAAAGCTATCGCTGTAATCAACCCCTTCCCAGAAGTGGAAGAGGATTTATCCAGAATTCCCCACGCAGCAAAATTTCACTTCAAAGATGGGGGCTAGTCAGCCACATTCCAAGTTACACAGGAACGCGCACCACCCATTTGCAACCACTGTGGCTCACTGGGACACAAGGAACATGCATGCCCGGTAAAAGAGGGCTTAATGGAAAATGATTTTTGTGAAGAAGCTATGGACGAAGATAATGAAAACTTTGCCAAAATGACTGATGGCCACCACCCATTCCGCTGGGGTGAAGATGGACTATACCCCATCGTGGACCCAGTTATAAGTAAACAGCGTAAAGCAGCACAAAAAGCCCACAAGAGAGCAGTGGCTGAAGCGGCGGCACACGCGGAATCCGCCATTAACCATGGACAAATTCAGGAGGATATTTCAGATATTTAATGAACAACTAATCAGAACAATATGCCCAGGTTGAAAATTTTTCCAGTAACCAGACTGAGCCACAAAGCGTCATCAGTCATGCACATACTGAGGTACGATGCAACCGCAATTTGGGTGAAAATGCGGTGCACAATGCAACAAAGTTGAACCTCAAAAATATAAAATCCAATTAACAACCCACATCAAATCAACATGAGACCTGTGCAGGAAAAGTTGATGCAAATGCAAAAAACCGCAATTCCCTTGAATCATTGGGTCAGATCAAGGGAACCAACAATCGCAGAGAAAGAGTTGGAGTACAGACGTGGAGCATGGCCAAAATGAGCCGCGGTGGGATAGGACCAGAGGGTCCTCCCAACTGCTCCTGAGGCGCCGCAGGCACCTCAGTGTCAATAGGGACATTAAATATTGCAGGAGCCAGGGCTCATACATCCCAAGCCAAAAAGCTGACATTCCTGCGAAAACCTCTTGTAGACATCTTGACCATACAAGAAACCCACTGCCTACAAGGGGAAGAAGAATCCTGGTTAACCAGGGTCACACCATCACAATCAGTATGGATGTCTCACTGTGGGGTGATAGTTCAAAACAACAAAAAATTTAAAATTACAAACTCATCATCACACTTGCATGGTTGAGTCCTGGTAGCAACAATCACATGCCAAGATGAAATAATTTTCATTATCATGTATCTATGCACCGTGCACTGCAACTGAGAGAAAACAAATTTTTGAAAACATTTCTACTCTCACCCTCCCACCAGATATCATCATGTTAGGCGATTTCAACTGCTGGGATAACCACAATACAGATCGATGGCCTAATTTAGGGGATACCCACCTGGAAACATTGAATATCGCACAATGAAGGCATCTCTTGGCTTACAGGATGCTCTTCCCCCCAATTCACCACTCCTTCCCCACATGACGCGGCCCAACATACGTGAGGGAGCGCTCATATTGATGAGTCGCATTGACCACATCCTCATCCTGCAATCCCACCACTCAAGAAACTCCAAATTTATAACAAAAAAGATCAATTTTATGACCACTGATTAGTTACGGTGCAGTTAGAACCAACCCAATCCCACACACAGGTGTCGCCTTGGAGAAATCTTCACCCAGAAAATATAAGATTGCCTGAGATATCTGACTGGGTTGAAAACAAGGCTACAAACCCAGAATTCACAGCCCCATTCACTTCAGATCCCATCAGAACATGGGAAAATTTCAAAAGGATTTAATCAACAAAAACTGAAATATTGCATCATGCAAGTACACCACGGATACAGCCACAATCAAGTGTACCTTGGCAGAACTAGACCACCTGGAAATAAATACTCCGAGATCTGTCTATAGCCCTTTTTGGGGATGCAAATGGGCAGAAATTTCAGCCCGACTTAACAATCTCATCTTTGAACACCAACATAGAATCAAAGTATCAAACAAAGGTAAGCTCATAAAGGAAGGCGAAACCTGTTCAACATACTTTTTCCACTAATTCCACTCCTGTGGTAACCAGCCCATGTGCACACAGGTCCTCAAGACCAACGGCACCATGGAAAATGACCCTGAGGAGGTCAAGGTGGAAGTACACCACTATTAAACTGAATTATATTGTGAAACGCCAACAGATTCACAAAAAATTAAAGAATTTATACTAACTGCTGTGATACAAAGTACACCACCTAATTACAATATACTATCCTTTATTACATGGGAGGAGCTTTGGGAAACAATTCGCGGTGCACCACTAATGAAATGCCCATGGCCTGATGGGATACCCTACGAATTTTACAAAAAATATTTTCAATAAATCGCCCCCCTCCTATTGGCGTCAATGAACCAGAGTTTGTTGGAAACACGCCTATTACCAGGAGGCCATGAATCCTACGTTATAACCTTGTATAAAAAGGGTGACAAGTTGGACCTGGCCAACTGGAGTTCAATTGCACTCTCCAACACTGACACAAAATTCTAACAAAAATTCTAGCAGTTAGATTAGGCGCAATTGCATCTGATGTCCTATCACCCAACCAGTTTGGGTTTATACCAGGGCGTACAATCTGGAACAACATACACCCTGTTACAAACATTTGCCAATATAAAGCAACTGGTGCTCTGGTCTTCTTGGATCAGGAAAAGGAGTATGACCGTGTTAGCTGGCCATACCTAAAGAATGTCTACATGCCTTCAAACTCCCACCAAGATTCATAAATTGGGCAATGCTCCTAACAGAATCTGCAACCATGGCTGTATGCGGCCCTGGATTCCTAACAAACAATATCAAACCACACAGAGGGCTCAAACAAGGGGATCCCCTCAGCCCACTGCTATACAATTTTAGCTTTGACCCACCTCTGAGTAACTGACTCACTTCTTATGGGGATAACTGCACAAGGACAACCAAAAGTCAAGATACTCGCCTTTGTGGATGTCTGCGTAGCAGGTATATCAAACAATGAAGATGCCCGACAGCTGGAACGCACTCTAGAGGAATACTCCAAGGTGAGCAATGCATCGCTCAACAAAAGGAAGACAGCAAGCATCCTCTTAGGCAAATACACAAACAATTGGGCCACAACATTAGAACCTCATGCCAACACACGAAGAAAAAACCCAATCATTTTACCCTTTGCATCACCTCCCACCACCACTCCTGTCTGACACCTTGAAATCTTGCTAGAATCAGGGGGATACGCTAACGAGACAATGGAAAGTAACCTGTTACAACGGGTATCCAAACGCGTCGCTTCCCTCAAGGGAAGAACCCCAGGACTAACAGGATGAGTTACAGTTGCTAACTCGCTCATCCTCCCAATACTGTGGTACCAGGACCACGCGATAGCCTTCTCACCTACCTTTATAACCTCAATTCGCGCGCTTATCCAGGGCTGGCTGTGGTCTGGCTCTCACCCTCCTATACGGAAGGAAACACATTATTGCCCACGCTTAAGCGGAGGCATGGGACTAATAGATTTTGAGAGCCACGCCAATCACATCCTAGGTACCTGGATAAAGGAAATCCTTACTCCAGACCTCCCGCAACAACATTGGTCCAGAGCAGCAAGGACTAACTTTGCACAGGCGCTCAAATTAACCAACCCACATAGTCCACCCAGACTACTTTCATACCTTGCCAAGCACCCTACTGCAACGGGTCCACATGAAACCTCCCCTCATTTCAAACATATCCTCCGAACTATCCGCCATATGGGATGGACCATAGAGAACACGGGTACTATACAGGGAAGGGGATGACCCAGCCCCCAATTCAAATTAAGAAACCCAGAAAACCACCCCAGAGGGATATGCTCGCAACAACCCCAAGCATAGCTAGGATAGAATACCTAGATAAACTGGACATTCCCTATGATTTAATCACACAGAAAGCAATGTGGAAAATGACACACCACCCACTCCTACAACCAAGGATAAGAGCAAACGCCTGGCGCTGATTGAGAAGGATCTATAGGATGGCGGACCATTCCAACTCACTCATCAAAACATGTGCAGTATGTGGGAGGAGGGATCCCTACATCACCGCCTAGAAACATGCCCCCCAACCTAAGCTATATGGCAGGAAGTCGCACGCCTGCTCAAGATTCAAAACGAACAGGAATTCTCAATATCAAAGAGTATCTTCGCGCTCCAGATCGAGTCACCAACCCTATCTACCCTCCGTTTCCTAATAATACCCATTGCAATGTGGACAATACACACAATTGCATTAGATGCGTTCAAGGGCACGGTCCCAACCATTCATGGGGTTATTAACAGATTCCATGTCCACTTACTGGAGCACTTCCAAGCCTGGCTCTATGGATATATGAGACCAAGACAAAAAGCGCTCATAGAATCATGGTTCCCACTCTGGTTCCTCCACACAGACCCTTTCCTTCACACCTGCTCCATAGCAGGGAAACCCCTCGGAGTAGTGCACCAACCCCCATACCTGGCAGTCCCGCTGGCAACAGGGGTAACTTGAGTACCCTGGGGTGCCCAATTTTTATATTTCTTTGTTATTCTCTTAGTTTCACATATATTCGGTAATGTCTGTCCCCTGGTTGGCTTACCTCAGTTAAATAAAAATATGTGCATGTGTCAAATAATCAAAGAATGAAAAACTCACAATTGATTCCATGGCAGCAAGCTCAATAAACCATTTCAGATCGCTGTGGTGGGTTGTTGAGTTTCACTTCCTCTGTGAACCTGAGGGCACCCATATTAGAAGACAAAATGGAGATGAGATCTAGAAGAATGGAGATGGGTGAAGAAAATAAGGTTGCCTATTTCCATATGCATGCAGTTCGCATCACCTTGATGTATTGTGCAAGATAGATCTCAGAAAGTTAAATAAACTCAGCACACAAGAAGATAATTAAAATATTTATGTTTGTGGATTTTATGTCTTAAGTAGTATTAACTTGTTGGAGTTGGCACATTAGCATCCTGTGGAAAACATGAGATCCACAATCTCTTCCCAAATTTCCTCAGAGATACCAGCCAAGGTTTTAGGGCAGGTAATATCCTAGACAAGATGCTCCATGGTCTCATGGAGGGTCTGGTGGAGGAAAATGTTGTTGGTGGTAGCGGCCTCTTTGATTGTGAGCTGATAGTTAGTGTTATAGTTGGTTGCCTTAAGAGCGTGCAAACAGCACTGACATAGGTATTAGGAAGATGAGTTAAAGCAAATAAGAATTGGAGCTACTTATAAAAGTTCTACGGTATATTTTTGCCCCAGTTAAGATAATCAAAAGAGGTTGGGATGGGAAAATTTGGACTAATAACAGGAACAGGTTTCCTGAAGGCAAGGGCATACAGCTCTTGAACTAACAATCATGCATTTGTATAAGGGCTTGTGAAGAAACTTGCTCCTACACAATTCAGAAAGCATGGGTTTGCTGGCGCAGTTGGAGCTGTGGTCATAGTTGTTTTGGGAGAGAGGGAGGATCAAACATTAGTTAGAACTTCTGCCTGATTAATGGTGGCCCTAGTTTGGATTGCTACCTTAATTGTAGATTCAAATGTGTCAGCTGATGGGGATTGATCCTAATTTTACCAACTAGCCCAAACTTCTGTCAAGGATAATCCCCAACGAAATTCAATGGCTCTTGAAGTTGGGGATCAACCCAAACTTATGCGGTTGACTATTGCACCTTCAGAGCTAGGAAATCTCAGGGTTCAAACCCAATATATGTGGCGATCAAGGCCTATTTGACCAAGATAATTAGCCTGCTGAAGAATCCCAATTCATTATAATTGTAAATCTTAGCTTAACCTGTTTTATTTTTCTGAAACTCTTCCCCAATTTCCCTTATATTGTGGCTTTTAAGATTATAAAACTTCTCTCTCCTTAAGGCAATTAAGGTAAAAATTGGCAAATATTTGTAGTAATTACCTCTCCAGACAAAACATCTCGAATAAAGCTTTCTGACCAAGTGAAGCAAAAGGTTTAATCCAACACCCAAGAGCTTTGGTTCCTATGATCTAATATAATAAAAAGATATGTGGTATCACACCTGTGGTCCCAACAAAGCTGATGCTCCATGCCAGGTACACCCCAAGTTCACAGTGAAAAATATATAAATAAAAGTAAAATTGACAATGGACAATATTAATTCAGCTTCAATAATACCTTTGATAATGAAGCAGACTGTCTCAGAGACTGGGCAATCAATATGCATGTAGGAGATACAGTGGCCAACCACGACATTCTATTCCCCCCATCAATGAAGGTGACCATCCACGCTCCGTCCGCCAAACAATACAATTTACATTTATCAGACTTCGCTGAAGCTCTCCAGCACCTCATATCCAGGGCTTTTTCTCTGGAGGCCAAGATAGTAGAATATGGGCTCATGCAGTGCCAAGCCTTATGATGATATTGGCTCAAAGTTCTTCACTCAATATAATCAGGTAGGAGCTGGATGTACAGAATGCTATCTGAGTCACTATTTACATCACGCCTTGTACCATCTACTTCAAAAAGCGGTGTTCCATCATCAAGAATTTCTCTGCCACTTGCAGTAATCAGAGACAATATACTTGCAGCTCCTCTAATCCAACAAATCTGCCTCCCAGTTCAGCAGTGAAAAACCAAAATGCTATATTGAAAATTTGGCTATTATAATGAGATACAAGATGTGTTAACCCGTCTGGATCAAGAAGTCATGAGTTTGTTTGGAAAAAACTCACTAATCATTTTAGTCAAATAGAGGTCATTATCCATAATCAGGTTGTAGACCATACCTGCAAAGTATGATCTGAATTTGATAACTTTATCAATTCTGTTGATGCAGGCCTCCGATCATTGGAGGAAATGATCTATGAATTTTGTGATGGCCAGAATAGTCTCAATTCTTCAGGACCACAAGGAGTTCCTGGTGAGCGCAGACCCCCAAATATGATGGATGTGATGGTGATTTGAGACCCCTTGGTCATGTAAGGCAGGATGGTGAAAGAGGACCTTCTGGTTATGAAAGATAGGATGGTGGATGGGGATCCCCTGGGCCAAGAGGACCTCCAGGATCTAGTGTTGACCCAGGAATCCCCAATGAACGCCTCCAGGCATTAATTCAGCAAGTAAAAAACCTCAATGTCCAAAGATGCATCACTCAAGGAGCCCAACACACTTGAGATGAAGTTCCCCTCTCCCTGGAAGTTTCCTTGGTAGCTCATCATGAAAACCTTGTGTTGGGATTTTTGCCCATATTCCCAGCCTTTTAGATTTCCTGGTATTGCTAGGGGAAAATTCCCTAAGGCGAAGTGAATTGGAAATTGGTTGGCCCAAGTTTCAAAGGAACTACGTTTGGGGGATTTTAAGATATTCACCTGGTCATATCTGTTGGGGATCAATCCAAATGAATATCTAATACCACATCAGGTGGAGTGGCCGACGAAATAGGGCATCTGTTAGTGATTAACTATCAGGTATACCAATTGGGATCAGTTGGGTTTCAACACCAACTGATTGGGAATATTTAGTGAGTTGTGAGGCGAGTGATGCTGCCTGCAATTAGCAAATCAATCAGTTGGTGGAGTGACCTGCCATAATGGGTAAAAAGTCCCATTACCAAAGCAGGTCGCTAGCCAATTATGGTTGGTTTGCTTGGATTGAGAGGGAAACGTTAGGGACATGTTTCAGACTCTTTCTGTTTGAGGTCTCGAGGATGTCCAACAATGGAATCCTAGCCAGGATGGGGAAGACCGACGCTGCCAAGATGAGGAAGGGTGATTTAAATGGCAACAGCTGCCATTTAATTAAAGAGGTGTCAACTGAGGGTTAGACAGCTGAATCCCCTACTATATAATTTTCTAGGATTCACTATAATAAAAACAGTATTTTTATCATTACTAAAAGTGTTATTGCCAATATTATTAGTGATATTAGTATTTTTTAATATTTAATACGGTGTATAGTTAGACTATCAGCATACAGTGTGAAGTTCCATCTCAAGGATATTATTGCAGAAGGCAATAATTGGAAGACTCTCAGAGAGAATATTAGAGATCTGAGCGGCGATCTAGAGAAGAAGGGAACCACAATCAGGGATAGCTGTCAACTGTGTGTTGGGCTGAAAGAGATTGTCATCAGGAGATCTTGACAAAGTTTGGGTGGACAGTAATATAGGGAACAAATCCCTATGAGTAGGACTTGGAGTATTTTATTGGAAATACTGGCTGAAGCGTTGGGCCTAATAATAGTTCAAACTCAGCTATTAATAATAGTCTCCATACTTTTATCGGACAATATATTCTATACAACGCGAAGTGCACAAGGAAACTGAACCTGTGCAGTAAAAAGATTACTAGGGTTGTAAACCAATAATAACCCAAACTTTTAAATTTGTACAAGTTGGTGCTCACTACAGGGGTAGTTGAGTAAAGAATCTATTAATAATGTTGTATAAAGAAGAAATGTGCAAGTTGTGGACAGAGATCGCCACAGCGAATCAGAATGCCTTAAACTCAGTGGACCATTGATAGTTCACAGCCTTGAAAGAGCAAGTCACCAATGTGGAGGAAGGAGTAGAAAACGTAGCCAACTTCGGAAACAAGTTACTCAGCAAATTAAACTCATTAAAGAAGAAAGAGAAAGACTTCGTTCAAGAGGTTCTATTCCTGAAAATGGAGGGAGAAGCTGATCACGTTCATTTGAGAAAGTTCGATGCAGATATTGAGAAATTGATAAAAGAAGTAGAGGACTTGAAAGCCCACAGATGTGCATGTGAGCCTGATATGGCCAGTGATGCGGAAGAGAGAAGTTCTAGTATGATACTTGGGGAGATGAATACCCCAAGAAATATGCCGCCCACCTTTAATGCTATTTCAGAGATGACGCCCTAAAGTTACTCCACAAGTGAGCTGAGTAGCCAAACTGAGAGGATTGGCCTGAAATGACTTGGAGGAATTTAGAGAAACACCAAAATAGCCAACATTCCATCGAGATAATGCCCCAGCGTTTTTGTGACTATTCAACATGACTATGAACAGATACGGGGACTGTCAAAAGGCGTTGACTATCATGAACTGTTTGAACACAGACTTCCAGAACCTAGTGTTAACCCACTTGGAGGGGGACAGCTGGTCATATGCTGAGGCTAAGGCGGCCATAATAAAGAAGTTTGGGAGTCTAACCTGCATGTCAAAATGCAAGAAAAAATTTATGGGAACTCAATTCCATAAAGATGAGTCTCTTGCTAGCTTCGCGGATCAATTTTAGCAGGAGTCGCAGATCCTAGCTGGAGAAAAAGTGTTAGATGACTTTGATGCAAGAATTGCCTTGCAAGCGGCCCTCCGGCCCTATCACAATTTGCATCAAATGTTGTCTACTGTATTTGTGACTGAGATAACTACCTCGCAATTGGTGGACAACCTGAAAATTTTGGGAGTGAAGTTTGATGCCCCGAATAGAAGCTTCAAGTCTAATTCAATCCAAAATCTGAATCCCATGAAGTGAAGCGAAGGAGCAAAAGGGACTTTCAACTGAACTGTGCTGGGAAATAAGCCTGAAGACTTCAGATGGTTAAATAAGAAAAAGAAGGTCTGCTTACAGTGTGGCGGGAAAGGACATTTCGCCACACACTGCAAAAAGCTGAAGGATCAAATTAATGTGGTCCAGGACAAAGAGACAGCAGCCACCAAAGATTCAGGAATAAAGCCCGCTGCCTAGACAAGGAACAGTCTAGAGCGGCGGAGAAACCTGTTCCTCCTAATATCATGAATGAAGAGATAGACATTAGCGATCTGTTCATAGATGACAAGCAGGATCAGCTATACCAAGTGGTCAACACAGATATAAATGCCATGACCAGAGCTGGGGTGAAGAAGATTGACCCTGAGATAAATCAGGAAGTTGCCCAGCCGTACGCCCAACAAATGGCGGAGAAGATTTGGACCACTGAGAATCCTGATGAGTTAACAGATGTTTGTTTAGATGAGGCCAATCTGTTGATCCCCCTTGGCGCAATAAAGGAATTGTTTCCTGAATTATTGGCACAGGTTATTCATACCCTAGATTTGGCTAATAACGCTGCAATTCACTCATTAAATACTATATTACAATAATAAGAGTGTACATATATCGATATTCAGGTGAATCAAGTGAAGGTCAGGGCGATTGTCAACAGCGGAGCGCCCATTAATATTGTGTCAACCAAGCTGTTGAAGAGGATGAAGATCTCCTCAGACTTGGACCACAAGAAAAAATATGGAACAGCTGGGCTGAACACCACTGTTTCCTGTTGAGCGTATAGTGCACTGCCACTACAATTTGGGTCATTGGTGGTATCCACACCAGCGATAGTTTTGGTGAACCAAAGCTTTGATATCCTGATCAGAATGGAGTTTCTGTGGAATTATGGAGTTGAGTGTAACTTCAAGGATAATATGTTGACCATTGTGGGCCAGACGTTACCATCGGTATACCAGAAGGATGGTGAAGTTCCATTGAATTGTAGAAACAACTTCATTAATCTGATATACAATGATGGCATTGTACCAATTCAATACCAATTAGCTGGTAGGAAGCGATGAGAGATGCCAGCGGAAATCCTAAAAAACTGGGGAATTCCCTTAAGGATCAAGAAGGAAAAGACCATACCAGCTGGATTGCAGATGATAGTCGACACAGGGTTGACTTTAGAGATTCCAGAGCTGTTGTATGGAGAAGTTATAGCCTCAGGGAGATGTCCATAGTGGAGCCATGAGTGGCTCCCAGGATGATAATGCCAGGCCATGGAGAAATACGAGTTCTCTTAGCAAATTTGAGCGAAAAACTGATGAATATCAAGAAGAATCAAGTTATTGCGTTTATTCATTTAATTCTGATGGCAGAATTGAGACAATTCCATGATTCTAGGTCTCTTGAGGAAATGGGATTACTGGCTGGGGCGGCCAAAAGCATCAACCTATTGGTTGATTGGGAGCAGCTTGCAGATCTGCTGGAAGGGCAGAAGGAAGAGGTGCTTGAATTATTCAGGAAATATTGGGAATTGTTCGCTCAGGATGACCACGATCTGGGATGCACACGAGATGTAATTCACAAGGCGCCACTGGGGAAAATCTACCAATAAGGATGAGACCAATCTGAAAATTGAAAGCCACCAAAGTGGTAGTGGAAGATGAGATCAGCAAAATAGTGAAGAATGGGCTTCTAGTTCCTTCGTCAGGTCCCTGGGCAAGTCTGATTCTGATTGTGAAGAAGATGGATGGATCAAATCAGGTGGTGATTGACTATTGGAGGCTGAACAAAATTATGAAGAAGGATTTATATCCCCTACTGAGGATCAACGATGCACTAGATCGATTAGGAAAATGAAGTATTTCTCCACAATGGACCTAATCTCAGGATACTGGCAGATCAACTTGCCAGAAGAAGACCAAGAAAAATGTGTGCTTATTACTGCACAGGGGTTATAACAGCCGACGAGGATGCCCAGGGTCTTTCCAATGCGCCTGCGACGTTCCAGAGGGCCATGGACGCGATATTAAGTGACCTGAAGTTGTCATGCGTCCTGGTAAATATGGGTGATATCAATGTTTATTAGAACGTTTACTGATCACCTGCACCACTTGGAGGAAGTTTTTTGAGACTGTCCATGGCTAACCTGAAGATCAAGCCAAGGAAGTGCCACTTCTTCAAGAAAGAGATGGAATACTTGGAATTTGTGATTAATGCAAATGGATTGCAGCTGCAAACCCAGAAAATAGCAGCTATAGAGTGCATGGCTGTGCCAAAGAGTGTCCGAGACATCCAAGTATTATTTGGGATGAATGGATACTACAGAAAATTCATTTGGGACTTTGCCTGAATAGCCGAGCCTTTATTTCATTTATTAAAGGATCTGAAAAAAGGATTCATATGGAATGAAGAGGCCCAGGACTCCTTCAATGAGTTACGCTAGTATCTGATAAATTTGCTGATTTTGAAATATCTAAATTTTGATTGGGAGTTTATCATTCAAACCAATGCTTTGTTGATAGCAATCAGCGCCATACTGAGCCAAGTAGATGAACTTGGGGATGAGCATCCGGTGGCGTATGTGAGCTGGACACTCTCAGCTGCTGAGAGAAACTACACCATGACTGAGTGTAAATGCCGTGCAGTCATTTACGCCTGTAGGTAGTTTAGGGTGTATGTCCATGGAATGCACTTTAAGAAGGTGACGAACCACTCTTTGCTGCATTGGCTGCATAATCTAAGGAACCAGGAGGACAACTGGCCCAATGGGCACTTAAGCTTCTGGCTTACGATTATGAGATAGTCCACTGAGCAGGGGCTTCTCACCAGAGCGTGGATGGCTTATCGCAGTTACCAATGGTCCAGTTGTTATACCCGCATGCAGATGAGCTATTCCAGAGAATGGTCAAAGATAGAATTGAGGACGAGCCTTGAGAAATCCAAGGTACACTTCAAAAAGTGATGGAAAACACCGAGACTAGGGATGGACAATTATTCAAGACAATCAACAGGAAACGGCTATTATTCCTAAAACCTTCAGAAAGAGCAGCAATAGTACAAGCAGCTCATAAGGTTGTCAGGCATGGAGGCCTGAGAAAACAACTGACTATATTCACCAGTATTATTACTGGGAATCATTTAACTACAATGTCGCGGATCTTCTGGCTTGTTGCGTGGAGTGCCAGCTGGTTAAACCACACAAGAATACAACTGGATACTGACTGGTCTGACCTGGATTCGCCTGACACACTGTGTCCATTGACGTGATGGAACTGCTGGCAATGAGTACAGGAGGAGTCAAGTACATCATAGTAGCCATCGACCATCTGACAAGGTTGGTCAAAACGAAAGCCCTAACCAGAGTTGACGCTACCAGTACTGCGAGATTCATCCTGGATCAATTAGTATACCAGTATGGATGTCCGCAAGTCCTACTGAGTGACAATGGGACCAACTTCACGTCTCATGTGATCTAAGGCTAAATGAAATAATGGGGATCTGAGGAGTCATGCCAATACCATACTGGCTGGAGATAAATGGACTAGTAGAACGAGTCAATGGGACGCTGGCCATGATGCTAAGGAAGCTAGTTGCAGGGAGAACTTCCTTGTGGGGAACATACCTGAGTTCAGTGATGTTCGCCTACAACATTAGTCATCATATGGTGATGAGAAAGATGCTATATGAATTACTATACAGGAGGAAGGCCACATTGCCACCAATATTATATTCAGTAGTAGAACCTACGTCAGGGATGAGTACTGAACAATACTTGAACTGAATGACTAGTATCCTGATTGATATGCAATCACAAGCATTTGATACAACCTTGAAGAAAAGGATACAAATGAAATTGACAGATGACAAGAACCAACTGGAATTAGAGGAGTATCGAATGGGAGAAAGAGTCGCCATTTGCAATATGCATGGTTTTAGGTGAAGAAACAAATTAGATACATTGTGGTCAGGTCCATTCAAAGTAATTGCCAAGACGGCGACTAATGTTTATTCCCATCAAGAATCTCTTGGATGGAAGAGTAGTAAATCAAGTCCACACTAAGTATCTAAAGCATTGGATTGAAGAGAAAAATAAAAAAGTTCCCAAAAGACCAATGAACCATTAAGTTGTTCATGTCCTGATGATTAGGTCAAGTCCAAAAAAGGACCTCTGAACCAATCTAGATGGTTAACTCCGAAAAAAGGACCTCTGAACCATGGAAAACTGGTAGGTTTAAGTGCCCAGGACCCAGTTTGGGGGAAAAGATGGACCTTTGAACTGAGACAAGGTCAAGTCCCATAGAAAAAAAATAAAGATAAAAGTTGATAAAAGATATTGGAAACAAATTTAAATGCAAAAAAAGCTGATATATTTTTATAATAATTTTTATTTTTATTGGTTGTCCTCAGTACGGGGATGATTCCGCCTATGTCACCTCTTGGGGGAGGGAGGATGGATCGCAGTAGGAAGAAACAGCCCATCAAAATTAATATGCAATTGGACACTTGCAAGGGCAAGACCTACACGAAACCATGTGTGTTGAGTGGACGCTAAGCCCTGAGAAAACGTGACTAGGGGAAGGGAAATCGAAATGTTGGAAGATATTAATTGTGAAACCCCAGAGTGGGGAGGAAACAGCAATAGAGAAAGAGGCAATTGGCAAATAACCCTGAGTAATCCTGATAAGGCACTGGAGCTGGAAGATTTGTCTTGAGCGCCTGCCAACGGGCTTCATTGAGGACACCAGACATGTGAGCCAGCAGCAAAGAAGGAATACTCGATGGGATTGTCAAATCATGCCCAGATTAGTGCCATCAAAGGAAGATAGCAATGAGAAGCTCCAGAAAAGAGGTAGTTGTGCAGAGAGCGGATTGCATCCTGCAAATGACAACTACAGGCTTCATGGAAGCTAAAGCAGAATGATTGGTGGAAGCCAGATGAGGCTGAAAGCTTTGTTGACCTACTTCGAAGAACTTGGCCAGCAAAGCCAAGAGCATAAGTGGCAGTATCCCAATCCAGAAAGTTGTCCAGATCAGAGGTATTCAGCGCTAAAGTCAAAGCCTCAGTGACTTGGGCTGGAGTTCAGCGTAGGGGAGCTCGAAGTGTATGCTGTTCCTAATTGAAAGCTAAGAAACCAGTACAGTGGGTTTGTAGAAATGACCAATTCAGAAGAGGAACTCAGGGAGCAAGTCCAACCCAACCAAGAACAAATGATCCAGAGTGACCAGCATGATCTCCTGAGCATTGATGATGATGTTTGGAGCATCAGAAAAAGGAGCTGAATCCAGGAGGGTTTCAAAGTCCAACTTGGGAATCAACTGCAAAGGAAGAGTCATCCAAGAGTTGTTTGAAATGATGGCCAGCCTGGTTTTGGAGAAATTGGTTACCATTTCCGGTAATTTGATGGAAGGACTAGCCACTTGCGCCAGACTAGGCGTATGAGTCCTGGAAGGACCATAGAAGAGGTTCTGTCGAGCATCCTGATTCATCTGCTGGAAGAGGCGGAGGTCCAGATCATACAGACTGTTAATAAGCTGCTGGTAGCGAGATTCTGAATTCAGCATATGAGCAGGACTAGAGGGGAGATGTTAGACTTATATAGAAGTTGACATTATGCACTCTATAACCCATTAGGCTCCAATTTTGGGGAAATTAATCTCAAAATTAATGAGATAAGCTTTCCAAGGGAAGAATTAAGAATGACTGACAGCCAAGAGGTTATGAGCAGAATATCTAGGGCGAATAGAAATAATTATTCTTAATCAAGATGCGAAATGAACATCAACGGCAAGATTCTCCTTTCTAGGATGAGGAGAGAATCAGTAATTCAAGGATGCTGGACCAAGAATCCTGAATATGACAGTGGGTCATATACCCTGACAGGGGGGAACTGGATCCTCAGACTAATATTATCACGAGTAAATTGATCAGCCCAGCATGACAGAAGGTTGTGGGGACCGCGCTCTGAGTAGGCGGTAGCAAGGAGGAAGAGGAAAAACGCCATATGCCAAAGGTCATCCCAAGCAGCGTTGAGTATTGACGAGTGTACTCCTTTTGAACCAAATGAAGTATTTGACCAGGTTTCCAAAGCAGTGTTCTCATGCCCCGGTCCTTTTCTCATTGGAAATCTAAGCAAGAGGGGAGATGTGTTTGGATTTTTGCCCATATTCCCAGCCTGCTAATTACCTGGTGTCGCTAGGAGAAAATTCCCTAAGGTGAAGAGAATCTGAAAAATGGTTGGCCCAATTTTTGGAGGAACTATGTTTGGGGAATTTTGTGATATCACCTGGTCATATCTGTCGAGGATTGATCCAGATGAATACCTAATATCTCATCGGGTGGAGTGGCTGACAAAATAGGGGCATCTGATAGTGATTAACTATCAGGTTTACCAATTGGGATTGTTCTGGTCTCATCACTGACTGATTGGGAATAAATAGTGAGTTGTGATCCGAGTGATGCTGCCTGCAACTAGCAAATCAATTAGTTGGTGAAGTGACCTGCCATAATTGGCAAAAAGTCCCATTACCTAAGCAGGTCGCTAGCCAACTATGGTTGGTTTGCTTGGATTGAGAGGGAAACGTTAGGGACATGTTTCAGACTCTTTCTGTTTGAGGTCTCGAGGATGTCCAACAATGGAATCCTAGCCAGGATGGGGAAGACCATCGCTGCCAAGATAAGGAAGGGTGATTTAATGGCAACAGCTGCCATTTCATTAAAGAGGTGTCAACTGAGGGTTAGACAGCTGAATCCCCTACTATATAATTCCCTAGGATTCACTATAATAAAAACAGTATTTTTATCATTACCAAAAGTGTTATTGCCAATATTATTAGTGATATTAGTATTTTTTAATATTTAATTTGGTGTATAGTTAGACTATCAGCATACAGTGTGAAGTTCCATCTCAAGGATATTATTGCAGAAAGCAATAATTGGAAGACTCTCAGAAAGAAGATTAGAGATCTGAGCGGCGATCTAGAGAAGAAGGGAACCACAATAAGGGATAGCTGTCAACTTTGTTTTGGGCTGAAAGAGATTGTCATCAGGAGATCTTGACAACGATCAGGTGGACAGTAATAAAGGGAACAAATCCCTACTAGTACAACTTAGAGTATTTAATTTGAAGTACTGGCCAAAGCGTTGGGCCTAATAATAGTTTGAACTCAACTATGGATAATAGTCTTAATACTATTATTGGACAATACATTCTATACAACGTGAAGTGCACGAGGAAATCAAACCTGTGCAGTAAAAAAATTACTAGGGTTGTAAACTGATAATAACCCAAACTAGTAGATTTTTCACCTTGGTACCTTGGAAGCTTTACCTGCTGTGGTACATAGATTGGAGCAAAGAGGGATCACCATCAGACAACATCAACTTGAGCTCCAAGCTTCTAATACCAATTTAAAAATGAAATGCGGCAATTAAGTCACTTGTTGCCATGAAATCAGCTCTTAGTGTTTATGAACAAGTAGATTTAATAATTGATAATATTAACTATCTGTGGAGTCAAGTGGATGCGCTTCATTTTCATGCGTAATCCTGAGATACTTCTCCTTCGTTAGGTTAAAGCTCAGTCCAAGTTTCTGTTCATGTTATTTGGCCTCCACCCCCCAAGTAGTACATTTAAATCTTCAGTTAAAGAAAAATACGTCCCCAGGGAGGATAGTATCTTCTCTTTCTTTTATTGCTAGGAAAGCTCTATGGAGGAAGTGACCTATCACCAATGGCTTAACACCTGACAAGCTGTCTTAGTCACATGGCTTAAAATATTATGGTCCCCCATTTGAAGCATTGTCATTCTTGGACTAACGCCAAGACTACCGTGCTCCAGGAATTTTGGAGTGACCAAATCTTATCCAATCAAAAACAGACCTTTATGGGAATCAGCCTTAATTGAGGGGAAACTATCAGTGAATTCACCCTCCCTTTTTACCTCAAAGCAGACTCTGGTTGCAGGGAATCATCTTACATTAGATGATGCTTTCATTGGCTCATTTTCAGCTTTTATAAATAAGTTCAATATTTTACTTTACTAAAAGAGGTAAAATCCAACTTGACGTCCCTCCACCATATTAAAGAAGCTATTTTGGAGATTCCAGCCAAATTACATATACCTTACAGGCCACCTCGTTTAACAAAAATAAGCCTCAGCCTAAAGTTCTATCCATTACTTACGCTGGTTTGCCTAAACTTGAATTATACTGCACTATTACAAGAGAACCAACCACTCTGTGGACTTTTGTTGCATACTCCAAAGTAAGTCGGCATAATATCAGTCATTATATTGCAAGAAGCTCCCTATGCTGATGGAAATCAAGTGATCTAAGACCCTTGTTCTAGTTACAGCTCTATCTCCAGCATTTTAGGCTGTATTTATTAGATGCCACTGCAGAAGTTGACGTAACTCTTTCTATTAAAGAAAATAAGAATCTCCAACTTTCTTACTTTTATGTCAGGAGGTTACCAAAATAAATCTGGGCGGTCAACTATTCTATGGAAAGCCAAGCACAGGCAGATAAAACTTTCAAATGCATTGAACAGCCTCAAGCCTGGCCATGACAGTATCCTCCGCTTGCTTCACTGCAAATCCCTAATGACAGTTTACTAGCTGTTAATTCCCAGTTTGACCTTTGGTGGTTTGAGTCTAGGGTAGTTGTAAATAAGGTTAAAGTCCTCGAGATAATTGAGTTAGGTTCCATGTTTAACGCTATTTTCTCCTGACTAATCCAAAAGAAAAAATGGCCTCAGTCTTGATCCATGATGCTGAATATGGGACGGCAGGTAGTCAGTCTACTAAGGCGATTGAATGTATTCTGCCTTACCCTTTTGATTTAGAAACTTTTAGTTACTGCCCCCACCATTGCATTAAATAATTATACTTATGAGTTGTGATTGGGTTCCAATTGATGCG
>JAKSZP010001834.1:0-65223 GCA_022478985.1 Massospora cicadina
GGGGGTAGCCCACTCATGAATCGCCTTCTCCTTGTCTGGAGTTATCATGTGTCCTTGGTCAAACACGACGTTGCCCAGAAATGTGACCTGGGACTTGAAGAATTCTCAATTGCTTATCTTCAGCGTAAGGCTGGCTGCCTTTAACCGCTCCACCACTTGCCGAAGGTGTACTGCATGGGACTCCTGATAAGGGGAAAACACTAGGATGTCATCCATGTAGGCAACCGCGCATACCCCTAACAAGTCCCCCAACGCTGCATCAATGCGGCGTTGAACGATAGCAGGGGCATTCTTAAGCCCAAAGGGCATGACCCTAAACTGGAAGATCCCTTTTCTGGTATGGAAAGCGGTTAACCACTCCTGGCCCTTCTTTATCCAGATCTTACTAAACGTATTAAGGCAATCCAGCTTGTAGAAGACCTTCGCCTTATCCACATAGCGCTCAATCTGTAAATCCAAAGGGATGGGATGGAGCTCTGGTACAGTGACGTTGTTAAGGTTCCCGTAGTCCAAACATGGGCATAAAGTACCATCAGACATCTCCACAAAGAGAAGGGGGGAACATACAGGGGAGGTACGCTGAAAAATCGCACCTTTGGCCAACTGTTCCTTCACCCACACATCCAACGCCTCTTCCTCCCAGACAGTCAATGGGTAAATGAGGGAAGATATACGCACAAGATCCGCCATGAGCTTGAAGTCACAATCAAACTCAGAGTGCTCAGGGAGTGCGTTGGTGGATGCTGCATCAAAAGAGTATTTCAAACCCTCCAAACAGGAAGGTAAGGAAAATCCCACGGAGGAGGAGGTCTTCAGCAAAGGAGCAAGATAAGGAGTGGGAACATTGGGCCAATGGGGTAATGGGCCCTGGGCGTTATCCTTTGACAAGGGAACAATCAACTGGTGGCCGTTTACCAAAGACTAGGATAGAGTGTTTTCTTTCAAATTTGTCCTGACGTCAAACTTTCTCCACCACTCAACCCCCAAAATAATGGGAAACAAGAGGTTCTTGATAGCTTGAAAATGGTCGGACAGAAGATAGGCGCCTACCAGGTAGTTCACCAACCCTATGACTTTCAGCGTAAAGATACCTTGAGAAGCCCCACCTCTAACCATACTACCTGTGAGTAACTCAAATTAAGGTAGTCAGCAAGGTCTTGGTCAATAAAATTATTTAAGGCACCAGTATTTGCTAAAATAGTTGTGCTGAACTTCCCAAAAGAGGATGTAAGGGTAGCAGACAAGAGGAAGTATCCAGAGTGAGATTTATTTAAAGCAGAAAATGCCCCCACCTCACCTAAAAATTTCTTCTGGCTTGAGCAAACCATAAGGGTAAATTTAAGAATCATAGAAGGGGTAGGGATAGTTGGCCACTCTTACTACTGAGGCCACATACCCCTCCATGCCTTCTGCAGGTGCATAAACATTTTCATATTGTAGGCGCAGCTCTTTTTCAACCTCCTGAGTGCCGCGAATCATGGAAGAGGTCAAGCGGGGATTTTCTGGTGTGATTCCAAACACAGGAATAGGTTCCAAATTTGAGCCATGAGAGGGCCAAAATGGTTCAGAGGTATATATAAGGTTTTCGTTATAAAACACATTTATAAACGCGAATGACCCTATTCCTTTACCCTCAACGGAATGCCCGACGTTATTCAAGGCCAACACCCCCAAGCCCATCTGCACCAATTCCGCCGGCATTGTCTGAGCACGCTGTCAAAGGAAAACTCGTTTTTTTGGATTGAAAATCGATTATTTTGGTGGAAAGTCAGGGAGTCATGACTATCAGACCTCAAAGCATCCAAATCCACCAGGTATAAGCATGAAGGGTGGATACTTTTCCAGTTGGAGGCAACCATAATAATGCTGAGTTGCTCCAACCTTTGGGAAAAAGGGGAAACAGCGGTGTGGCTAATGACAGCTGGATCCCACAGCTGACAGCCAATGTTTCCACTCTGGAAAAGTTCCACACAGAAAAAGTTCATGCACATAAGAAAAAAGGGTGGTTGGTCAACTAATATTAGGAGAGTGTCTATAACTCTCCGGTTCCCAGCGTGGCAGTGCTCGGTGCACAAGCTCAACGCCAGGGAACTAGCCGTTAGAATAAAATTAATTATTGCCCAGCAGAGGGTGCTGGAGCAATATTAATTTAAGCAAAGAAATGCTATCAATAACCAGCTAAAAATGACGCGGTGCACGTTGAGAGAAGGGGCAAATGACCCAGGTTGGAGGGAAACTGGACAAACCAATGGTGCATGAGGTGATAATTATATTGTGTTCAACATGGAAAGTTTGACAGAGCGCGAGACCTCCTCAAAGGGGTTCACGCATAGGATCATTCAGAATTACATAAAAATGGTAAAAAATGGGGTATCTTTATTTGGGAAGTCAACCAACAAGGAATGTTGGTTGGGGAAAATTTATCTAAGCTCAGTTGGGGAATTGTGGGATGTGCTGCAGTGGGCCCAAGCACTGACACACCAATAGGGCAACGCCGCCATCCAAATTGATGGAATAAGCCAAAACTTTTTTCACTTGAGTGATCAATTGAAGTTGGATTTGACCCAAATGGGATGTTTCATAAATGAAATGGGTTCTAAAACCCCGTTCCTTGACAAACTGAATCAAAATATCTGCATTCATTTGGTAAACTGTCCATTATAATGCCTGGACCGACGTAAGGGGCTGGGCACTTGGCACCCCACTAGTACCAACCTGGGCATATTTTGCCTGTACCCAGCGTTGGTCTAGGGTGTGCCTCAGGTCATGGAGGGCCTGGAGCTTCACCTTCTGGGCCTCCTGGCACCCAGCCTTGTCTTTGGGGTTGGTCCCCACTATGATGTCATGTGCACATGACAGCTATTGAGCACAAGCAGCTACTTGAATCTGGATTAAAGGTTCCTTCCCTTAGCCCTTAGCCCTCTCCTCTCTTGTTAGTTTGGAAGAAGGTGGTAGTCATCTCATAGTGATGGACTATCAAAGGCTCAAAGATATTGCCAAAAAAACTGTTGTTTTTTGCCCCATATAAATGACTCTCCCCTATTACTTACCAGGTCACATTTTTTTCTGCTATAGATCTTTCTATTGGATACTGGCAAGTAGATCTGGCACCTGAAAATTGATACATATGCGCGCTCATAGCCAACAAAGAACTATTTAATCCAATAAGATATCCCAGAATCTTTGCAACGCGCCCACCGCCTTCCAATGCTCCATGAATGATATCCTAGAAAAGTTAAAGCTATCCTGTGTCCCTTGAATACCTTAATGGTATTACTGTATTTTGCAAACATTAAATGCCACATAAAACATTTCTTTTGGAAGTCTTTAATTGTCTTTGTGACGGTTGAGGTTCTTCCTCAACATCACATTTCCCTGATCTTTGATAAGACAGGACGAGCTGGTGTGGAGGAAAGAGGGGGTGAGAGATCATTTGTCTTAGCTAGACCCAGGTTGGTACTGAGACTGGGGAAGAACAACAGTTAGATGTTTCGTCAGTCCTGGGGTCAAACCAAATGGCTTTTAAGTGGGTGATTTCTAGGCTAAAGGTAAAATTAAATCAGAATTGGAACAATCCTTGGGTGCGGTGGTTCAGCCACTACAGAATTTAATCCAGCCTAAAGCAATTGGGGTTTACTTATGGCATATTTTAGAAGACATGGTGTCAAGCATGATGGATGAGCTTGATCTATTATTGCAGCAGAGAGCTATAAGAGAAGGGACTTGATAATGGTAGGTTCTCCAGTTCCGTTTTCTATCAACTTGCCTAAATATATCAAATATAGCCGTTACTAAGCCTTACCTATTTTTATTACTGTCTTCCAAGGTTTATATTGATAATTTAATCTAACAGTGGCCATATTTGTCTATACAAACAGGATGTGGACTTTGAGAGCGATATTGGGAAGGCTATTGCCCCCATATACACTTTGCCTTGGAGTCAGGGCATGTTGCTGGGGGTAAGCATACTCGCAACTGTCCTTCAATTGGTGTTTATCCGCATCTCCTGTAGCACACGCAGTAGAAAAATGTTCTCAGGGACCATGTCGGCCTTTTGGTCAATCATTTGGGCCCTGATTCCCGATTCATTCGTGGCTCACTGGAAGGAGAAAGTTCATTACAATCTTAGAAAGGCCTACATAAAACTTAAGCCTTTGAAGTGCTCATTCTTCCAATCTGAAAAATAATTCCTTAGATATCAGTTTTAAGCATAGGATCCAGCTCATCCTGGATAAAGCCGCCACTATTAAAAAGATGTTGCACCCCCAGAATCTCAGAGAAATCAAGTATTTTTGGGCATGGTAGATTATTTTTGTCGGTTTATCCTTAAATTTCTGACCTAGCTGAGCCCCTTGTCTACCTTATATAGGTTGTGCTTTTTGAGTGGCGTCCTGAACAAGAACAAGTTTCTAATGCGCTGAAGACTTCCCTTTGTACTAAGCTTATTATAAGTCATCTGCGTTTTGAAATGGCCATTCTTGTTAACACCAACGCTAGTGTTGGTGAAGTTGGGTCTATTATAGCTCAACAAAGTAAAGCTCAACTCAACCAACATGTGGCTTACTTTAGCAAGACCCTGATTAAAGACCAAAGTTTATAGTGTTACTGAGCGCAAGTGCTTAGCTGTTTTATTTGAGATCAAGCATTTTCAGACCAACCTAGTATGTCGCCCATTTCACCGTTATCACAGAACATGCCTTGATCCAATAGTTGTAGCAAAATGAAGGACCCAGATGGTTGATTAGCAAGTAGGGCATTAAGACTACAGAACTACGATTTATTATCATCCAAAAGCAGATGCAATTTATCATGATGCTGAGAGTTTTTTGAGGATGCTGATTATGGCCGCCTTAGCACCCAAAGAAGTAAGACTGTATGATATAATTAGCTGTACTTAACAACAGGAATTAAAATCTTCTAAGATCCAAACAAAGAAATGGTAAATGCTCCAGGCACTCAGATTAACGAGCGAGTGCTGTTTAGTAGAGTCAACAAGAAATAGCTCCATTATAATGCCTTTGTCTAAACCAATGTCATCCTTGAAGGATACAGACCATGGGCCGCAAAGCGTGAAAAAGACTTAAGAATGCTTAAAGGAAGGGTGTTATTAAGATCAAATATCTAAGACCATCCAAGAGATTTTTTAAGCATGTTTGACTTGATGTACCCAAGTAAGGTTAGCCCTGGTATCAACATTTAGTTGTGCCTCCGTCAAGTACATTTTATGTTTTCAGAAATGATGTTGTGGGCCCTTTGCTCATCGGTTTACATGAGTTAAAGTCTTTTATTAGCTGTGGACCATTTGGCCAAGTGGGTTAAAGTAGTTTCCATTACAGATATCACCATGAAAGACATGGCCCTATTACTTATCCATACCATTTTTACTCAGCATGGATGTCCACAAACTCTCTTTTTGGACAATGGTTAACTTCACCTCACATGTAGTTCAAAAACTAACTTCACTTTTCGGGACTAACCAAAGCTTGACCGCCCTATATAACCCCTCAACTAATGGGGCAGTGAAACGCATTAATGGGACAATTGTTTCTATACTGCAGAAAATGGCCGCCTCTGACCCTACGCAATGGAACCACTATCTTCCTATCGCTTTGCTCACTTATTGGGTAAGCTACCATCTGATATTTAAGATGTCCCATTTTGAAGCTTTATATGAGCGTACCCCTTAGCTTCCAATAAGCATGTAACCCCTACTGGATTCCTTGGTACCTTAAAAATCAGATTTTACAATAATGGTCTTAGCTATGAAATTTTCCATCTTAAAGCCCTTGCTACTCAGGAACTATTACTACTACAGAAAAGATGACATCTTATTCCAATAATGGCCAACCCTCTTTACTGAAGTTTCAGTTAGGCGAACTGGTACTTCATATCAAAATCAACTTGGAGGTTGACTGATCAAGTTTTACGTTCTTTGGTCAGGAACCAAGAAATTTGTAAGGTGATTTTCAAATACTCTATTGCTGAAGTTACCATGGGATAGTGTTAACCAAGTCCATGGCTTGATTTCTATATCCTAAATCCTCCTCTGACATGATCTTGGCGTGGAGTTACTAAAATTTTGAGATAATAAGCAAGTTAAGATTTTTGCTTCTGATTGAGCCCCAACAAATCAGCTTTATAAACCTTTTTAATCAAAACATGTCTTTTAAGGCATTGATATAAAATTGAATCAGTAATCATCATGCACATGGGAATCGATGGAGATGCATTCTGGAATTGCAGCTCTACTTTCAGAATCTTGAAAGGTGCGACTCCCATCATTGGGGTCATTGTAACGGTCAAGGCGTTGCCTGACCATCACATTGCCATAGTCTTCCCTAGGATAGTTGAGGCCAGGGGAGAGGGCTCGACAACACCAATTTTCATAAATGGCAATCTGATGAATCAGATGCCTTGAACTTGGAGTTAAAAATAAATTGTAAGGCTGATGGGAAGGAAGCCTCAAAAATGTTGCTCTGTCCAACCAGATGCCACTGAACACAATATTCCCAAATGCAGCAATGAGGGATCAGACCCTCAGACACAAATTTCTGGCCAGCCAGTTATGGCTGAGCTTGACACCCAGAAGTGTATCAACAAGGATGAAAATCCTTGTAAATGGTGCTCTGGCCAACCAGATGCTGCCAAATCTTATTCTAAATGTGGCAATGAGGGAGTGGACCAGACCCAGATTTCCAGCCAATCAGGTGTGGCCAAACCTGATGTTCATGGGAGTATTGACAAGGATGAAAATCCTTACAAATGGCACTCTGGCCAACCAGATGTCGCCAAATGAAATATTACCAAAAGAAGCAATGAATTAATATTGAGGAATATGGGTGAAGAGAACAGCCCGGGCTTTGAGAGCATATTGAAGCTGAAAAATAAATGCAGAAAAGTTTCCGCAACCCCGAGGGTACCCAGCCCAAGTTTGAGAAAGGCCTCAAATGCCAGAATCAAGGGTCTAGATTCTCTCAAATATGGCCTGCCATTGGGAAGACGCCCGCAGACTCCATGGGGAACAGGACCCGCTCTTCTCCACTAAGCTCAGTATAAATATGAGCAGGCTGTGAAACTGCTTTACACAGTTTCATCTTCTATAAATTAAATAAAAACTTAATAAATTTGCAAATAAATTTTCTAATTTACAAATCAGTTTATTAAGGAAAACATGGAAACCACACATGGACAGCAGCTCAGACTTTGACAAGGCCATCCAGTCCTTGTACGCCCTCTCTGGGGTCCAGGCCCTCCTTCTGAGCGCCAGCATAGTCTTGACTGTAGCCCAAACTTTCTTAGTAAAATGGTTTTCACACACTTGGATTAGGGACATCTCCACAGAAGGGCTATCCTGCCTGTGGGCACTCACCTGGGCACTCTTGCCTAACTGCTTTGTGGCAGTTTTCAGAGACCCAAATCCATCACATTAGACGAAACTCATTTAACTTAATGTCTTTATTCCTGGACATGGTTGACAAGCTGTCAGAACGCGCCCTGCCTGCATGGTATGAACACCCAACCACGTTTTTGATGGTCATCTTCTCTTTCCTATTTTTCCTAAGAGAAGTCGCCCATTTCCTTCCCTCAAGGGGCATACCAACGTCTACTTTCAATCTGAGCAGTCTGCGTCTGAGTTCTGTCAGGCCCTCACCCCCAGAAGAGCTGAGCACCTTGCACGCCACCTTCTCTCATGTGAAATTTCAAGCCTGGCTGACCACGGCGTCAGGAGGAACGGCCCCAGTGTCACTTCAGATTGCCCAGATATTAACCGCCCTGCCCAGAAACCTAGTGGATTGGTTCACTGAGCTACTGGAAGCCCAGACGATGCTCCCTCCCACCTTGGAGGAATGCCTCCAACTGGTTGATAGAGCGGCTACACCGAATGACTCCCAATACGCTGCATGGTCCGCCCTTCTGAACCTCACTCAAGGAAAGATGTCAGTCATGGAGTACGCCCGTGCGTACCACCCCTTGGCCAAGGCGGTCACCTCCTCAGATAGCACAAATGTTCCGCCAGAACCTCCGCCCTGATATCCTTACTGCATTGGCTGCCACTCGCCTAAGAGCTACCCTCAATGAGGAGATTTCAGTCGTGACCCAGGTGGAGGGCCAAATAGCATTAGCGCAAGTGAAGACTTATACTGGAGTACAACATGGGAAGTTCTGCAGCCGCCGAGCTGAGTCTGAGCCGGTCTCCAACCCCTCGCAGGAGTCCTCACAGGGTTCGCCCTCCGGCTCTGCCAATGGGGTAAAACACTTCAGAAAACCATAGAGAAGGAAACCCTAGTCCCACCTACAACTTCCGCCCTACTCCTGCGCGTTGCTACCATCAGTAAAGTAAATACCTCGTCTTATCTCTATGTCCCCTATTCTCTACAGCTCTGGGGAAGAAAGGGAAAAAGGGAGGATCAACTTTGGGCGCTGGTGGACACCCGGAGCAGAAGATAACTATCTAGACTAGGGGTTGGCAAAAGAAATGAGGCTGATAATGGAATGGAAGGGAGCTGTGACGCTGGCAGACACCTCAAAAACTGGTGGTAGTTTGAAGGTCAAGACCCAGGTGCTGCTGCGGCAGGGGCCTCACACCTTCCAAGAGTCATTCAGTGCCATTAAAAATCTGTCTCATCCCATAATCCTGGGCATGCAGTGGCACAAGTACTCCCTCAGTTCAAACTTCAGAGCGCCTGGTCTTTACACCCCAAGAACCAACCCCCAGTGGCATTAGATTTCTTTACCACTGGCGGAGGGAGGGAACCTGGGGTGAACGCAGTAGTAGGCTGGAGACAGAGGCGATACCCAACGAATTTCGTGCATATGACCACCTGTTCAAGAAGAACCAAGCTTCCTCTACCACCCCAACGGTCCTTTACCTTTCACCTTCAAGTTCAAAAAGGATGCGGAGTTCCCCAAAGGGTTGTCCCTGTCTACTCTTTAAACCTTAAGGCGAAGGCTGCCTGGAGGTCTATGTCAAGGAAATGCTGGAGCGCGGGATGATTGTTCCATCCAAATCGTCACCAATACTCCTAGTCCCAAAAGCAAGTGGCGAGCTTCGCCCGTGTGTGGACTACCAGCGGCTAAATGCAATAACCGAGTTTAACCCCTACCCCATCCCTCTGATGGAGACCATCTCCCAGATGATCTCAGGTACCCAGGTTTTCACCAAATTGGACCTGTTTGATGCGTTCAACCAAGTTCTAGTAATCGCCGAACAACAACAATATATGGCTTTCAAGTGCCACTTAGGAGTCTTTGAGTACAAGGTGATGCCTTTTGGCCTCAAGAACGCCCCAGCAGTATTCCAGCGTACCTTAGACAATGCCCTAGGAAACCTGATCGGGAAATGTTGTGTAGCGTATATAGACATTCTTGTGTTCTCCAGGACCAAGGAGGACCACAAAGAGATGTGCTGAGCGTGCTGGAAGCCCTCAACAAGGCGGACCTCCGCTTGAAGCCTTCAAAATGAGAGTTCTACAAGGACTCGGTCTCCTTCTTAGGGAACGTAGTCTTCCAAAGGGGAACAGCCATATGCCCGTACAAGCTGAAGGCAGTAAGGGAGTGGCCAGCCCCTAAGAATAGAACGGGTGTTATGAGCCTCCCTGGGCGTGGTGAAATTCCTAAGAAGATTTGAAAATAACCTTTCCGAGACGGCGGCACCCCTAACTCGCCTGACAGGGCAGGTCCCGTTTTACTGGGGAGAAGAGGAGGAAAAAGCCTTCCAAGCCATCAAGGAGAGCCTCATGAAGGCACCAGTACTAGCCCATCCCGACGCCAACCGCCCTTTCATAATGGAGAGACTGATGCCTTAACTTTGCATTGGGGAAGTTCTGCTACAAGAGGGAGAAGATGGGGTAGACCATCCTGTAAGCTACTTTAGCAGGAAAAATGCTGCCCGCTGAGACCAACTACCCCGTGTATGAAAAAGGAGCTCTTTAGCGATTGTATCAACCTTGGAGGAATGGCAGCACCCTCTACGCCAGACATCCCTTTACCATCAGAACGGACCACCGCGCCCTCAAGTTTTACAAGAGCCCAAAGCGCATCAACCAGCGCCAGGCCAGATGGCACCTAGAGCTCGCGTCTTATGACTTTAGGATTATGTACAATCCAGGTAAAAGCAACCTCATCCCAGATCTCCTAATCAGGGACCCAGGAAAGTCCTTCCCAAGAGAGGAGCTGGATGCAAACAACACCGCTACTATATTGCCTTCAAATGTGTTCGCTGTCATCCAGAATGCCACCCAGGAACTGAGGGGAAAGCTCCAGGCCGCCCAGCGAAGCTCAAAGTATGGGGCAACACTGTGGAAGGACCTGGAGGAGGGGTAGAGAATGAGCAACTTAAAAAATTCTGTAAAAGAAAAGGCCTCATTCTCCACAAAGGGCGCCCATGGCTGCCCACCCGCGAGCTCCAGGAGGAGGCGATAAGCGCTTTCCACGACCACCCCTTGGCAGGACACCCTGGAAATGAGAAAACCATATAGCTCCTGGCCTGTAGTTACTCCGGCTGGGGATGCCCAGCACCGTGAGGAGTACATCCAAAAATGTGTCACATGCGCCCGTTCCAAGCACGTTAGGCAGAAGCCTTTAGGAAAACTCAAGCCCCTCCAGATTGCAGAAATGCCATGGTCCTCACTGAGTGTGGACTTCAATGGGGTTTCCCAAAATCAAAGGGATATGACGCTGTGATGGTGGTGGTAGACAGAATGACCAAGTACGCGGAATTCTTTCCTTGTAACTCCAACATCACAGCAAAGGGAATGGTAGATATCTTCATTAATGAGGTGTTCTCCCACCACGGTCTACCAGAGGAGATAGTATCAGATAGAGGCCCCCAATTCATCACCCAATTTTGGCAACACCTACTCGAAAATCTTCAAATCAAGCCATGCAGATCCTCAGCTTACCACCCGCAGTCAGACAGCCAGACAGAATGAGTTAACCAAGTCTTTGATCAGTACCTGAGATGCTACATGACTACACAACAGGAACGCTGGATGAACTGGCTAAGACTAGCCCAATTTGTCTATAATAACTTGACCCATTCATCAACAGTAATGTCGCCATTCATGGCGAGCTACGGGTTCCACCCAAAGATGGTGGAAACCCACCCCAGAGGTCCAAACCCAGCGGCCAACGACTTGGCAACAGAAATGAAGGAAAACCTAAAAGCCCTGCATGCGAATTTAGTCAAAGCAGTAGAAATGCAGAAGAGGAAGGCTGACACTCACCGTTCCAAGGCCCCAGTGCTAAAGGAAGGAGACCTAGTGATGATCAATGCAAAAACTACTCAGTTCCAGCAAGCTGTAGGAAATTTGGACAAGTCGCTCTGGGTCCATTCAAGGTCCTCCACCAGGTAAATGAAGTGGCATATAAGCTGGAGTTCCCTGAGGGATTGCGGGCACATCTAGTACTGCAGTCTTGCAACTAAGGAAGTTTGAAGGCCCTCTCCCAGAGAAACTGGAGCCAGTCTACTCAGGAAACCTGGGAGAGGCAGAGTATGATGTGGAAGAAATCTTGGAGTTGAAAATTTCGTGGAAGAAATGCTGGTATCTAGTCAAATGGGTAGGCTACCCGATGGAAGAGTCCACCTGGAAGATGGCTGATGACTGCAGCAACTGCCCGCAGAAGGTGGAGGAGTTCTGGAACTGGAGGGGGCTCTCATCTGGGGTGGTGATGTAACAGTCAAGGCGTTGCCTGACCATCACATTGCCCTAGTCTTCCCTAGGGTGATAGTTGAGGCCAGGGGAGAGGGGCTCGACAACACCAATTTTCATAAATGGCAATCTGATGAATCAGATGCCTTGAACTTGGAGTTAAAAATAAATTGTAAGCTGATGGGTAAGGGAAGCCTCAAAAATGTTGCTCTGGCCAACCAGATGCCACTGAACACAATATTCCCAAATGCAGCAATGAGGGATCAGACCCTCAGACACAAATTTCTGACCAGCCAGTTATGGCTGAGCTTGACACCCAGAAGTGTATCAACAAGGATGAAAATCCTTGTAAATGGTGCTCTGGCCAACCAGATGCTGCCAAATCGAATTATACTAAATGTGGCAATGAGGGAGTGGACCAGACCCAGATTTCCAGCCAATCAGGTGTGGCCAAACCTGATGTTCATGGGAGTATTGACAAGGATGAAAATCCTTACAAATGGCACTCTGGCCAACCAGATGTCGCCAAATGAAATATTACCAAAAGAAGCAATGAATTAATATTGAGGAATATGGGTGAAGAGAACAGCCCGGGCTTTGAGAGCATATTGAAGCTGAAAAATAAATGCAGAAAAGTTTCCGCAACCCCAAGGGTACCCAGCCCAAGTTTGAGAATAGGCCTCAATGCCAGAATCAAGGGTCTAGATTCTCAAATATGGCCTGCCATTGGGAAGACGCCCGCAGACTCCATGGGGAACAGGACCCGCTCTTCTCCACTAAGCTCAGTATAAATATGAGCAGGCGAAACTGCTTTACACAGTTTCATCTTCTATAAATTAAATAAAAACTTAATAAATTTGCAAATAAACTTTCGAATTTACAAATCAGTTTATTAAGGAAAACATGGAAACCACACATGGACAGCAGCTCAGACTTTGACAAGGCCATCCAGTCCTTGTACGCCCTCTCTGGGGGTCAGGCCCTCCTTCTGAGCGCCAGCATAGTTTTGACTGTAGCCTAAACTTTCTTAGTAAAGTGGTTTCCACACAGTCGGATTAGGGCATCTCCACAGCAGGGCTATCCTGCCTGTGGGCACTCACCTGGGCACTCTTGCCTAACTGCTTTGTGGCAGTTTTCAGAGACCCCGTCCATCACAGTCATGATGACGTTGTTGAAAAAGAACAAATGAGAGCGTCAACTAGGCAGTCAATCCAGAAGGATAAGGAAGATTTTTATTGTATGGAGCCCTGGAGGTCCTTTTTGGCATCGTTTCCCCTCTCATCTAAAAAATACTAAATCCTAATATCTCAGATAAGTGATCTATATACCCATCTTTTAATCTTCCTTAACCTCTCCACTAGTTTTACAGCTTTAAAAACCATTTTGAACCTTGCTTACAATCAAGTGAACTGATAAGCTGACACAAGACACTCTTTTGTATACCTAGCAGCCTGTGTGCGAATTCCCTTTTAAGTTATATGTACAGCTGATAAGCTCCAAGGTTTTCACACCTAAGTGTTCCCTAAATTTATATCATGGTGTTCTATAATTATCTCTAGGCAAAGGAATCCTGCAGGAGCCCAAAAGCATTTTTGGAATCATACCATATTGTCCTTTACATGGTACCCCTTTGAGATACCCTCCTGATTTAAAATGCATTTTGCAAGAAATAAGGCATATCAACATATAAATAAGGAGAAAAAATAATTATTTGAACATACCATACTTCTCTAGATTCTCCAGAGAAGCAAGAACTGTAATTACGTGGTAGTGGTGGGCTGTTTATATATAACATTACCTAAATGAACCACCAGGTGGGTAATATGAAGCTTTACTTCCTTAAGATCATTAGATAAAGAAGGGTTACAGCTTAGAGCGTCATCTGAATCCATTCTCCTTGCATTTTGTGAAATCATAAGGGAACACAAATTGCAAAAGGGTCTCATGCTAGCAGGTTTGCTGTGGGATCAGGAAACGAGGGGCTTAGTAGTACATTAAAGCCCGTTGGTCAGTACAAACATGAGATGGCTGAGAAGAACCATGAAGAAAATGACTCAAATAGGTCAGTGCTTCCACTAACGCCAATAGTTCTTTGTCATGAACAGCATAATTTAAATTGGGTTAGGGAATCTTATGGGGGAAAATATCCTAATTAATGCTCAGCTCAATCTTTGCCCACTTGTAAAAAAGCACCGGCAATAGCAAAGATGGAAGCATCTTTAGCCACTATAAAATCCATATCTGGATTTATGGTGTGAAGGTCTGATGTGGAGAGCAAATTGCTTTTCTCATCTTGGAAGGCATCCTCTGATGCAGATGACCACTGAAAACTTTTTTGCCTCACTGGCTTTATACAATGGTACAGCTACCTCTGAAATATTTGGCATAAATTTATAAGGTAGTTTTGCATTTCTAAAAATATTCTCAATTTCTTTCGCTGAGAATAATATGGGACAATCACAAATAGCTTTCTCCTTGTCTGTAATAATCATATGACCTTTATAAAAAAGAGGTTACCTAAGAAGGAGACCTAGGTTCCAAATGGAAAATCGCAATTACTAATTTTCAGCGTCAATTTACTGCTCTCAAATGTTTACCACTCGCTGCAGGTGGATCTCATGGGACTCCTGGTCAGGGTAGAAAAACCAGGATGTCGTCCTTATAGCCCACAGCACATACACCTGACAAAAGTCCTATTGCTACATCAGTATGACTTTGAAAATTTTAGGTGCATTCATAAATCAAAAGCATGACTCAGAATTTACAAATTCCTTTCTAGTACATAATGCAGTAGCCCTTTTTTCTTTTTTGATGTGGATCTGGCTAAAGGCGTTCAATAAATCTGGTTTATGGAGACTTTGGCTTTCTCCACATAATTTGTGATCTGTGACTCCCCTAGAAATGGGGCGCAGATTGGGTATATCATAATTATAAAGTTACATAATCTGCACAAGGGCGTAGAGTACCATCCATTTTTATGAAGGGAGTGGTGAGCATATTGTATAGGTACGCTAGAATATAATTCTTTATCAACTTGCTCTATAACCAAACATCTAATGCTTCCCCTTACTTTAAATTCAAAGGGTATATTGTGGAGTAAATGCAACCAGGTTAACTTTAATTTAAATCACAATTAAACTCATAACGTTCAGGTAAGACATTTGCAGAAGCTTCATTAAAATAAAAACTTAATTCTTCCAAACAAGAAGGAAGGAGAACTTCCAAAGTGGGTTTCAGCAAAGATGCAAGATTGAGGTTATGTACATTAGACCCTTAGTAAATTTCCCAGATTGTCTGCTCCCAATATAGTGATTATAATCCTTTCCACTCTTCAAGGTCAAAGCAAAGCATTGGTCTACAAACTTTTATTACTGTCAGATTTCGCCACTACTCTACCCCCAAGATAATGGGGGACAGCAGGTTTTTAACTACCGAAAAAGCGGTCAGAAAAGTGGTACCTATCAACTTATATTATACCAACCCAGATCTTTCAGTTTGGGAATACCCTGGAAAGCACCAGCACCAATTATCCTACCAGTTGAGTAGCTAATACAAAGTAGTCAGCTAGGTCTTGATTAATAAAGTTCTCAGAGGAACCGGTATCCAAAAAATAGTTGTTTTAAACTTCCCTGAAGGAGAAGAAAGAGTATCAGAAAGCAAAAGATACCAATAACTTTTCTTTACTCAATACATACAATGCAAAATTATTAAGAAAAGTCTAATCAGCTTTCAAGCATAATAGTGCCACCAGAATGTGTTCAGATCAAATAAGGGAGTGGGATGGTTTCTAGTCTCTAATAACTGATGAGACATACCCATCAACATATTAACAATAACATCCCTATTGCTATATTCGTTTACTAAAATTTTCCACCTTTTTAGTATGGCAAATCATAATAGTAAGCTGAGGTTTCTCAGGGGTGCTATGATAATGAAACATCACAGGGCTATCTTCCAAGAGCTTATAAATGGCATGTTATTATATAAGTATTTACAATAAAAACGGGGTTTTTGGGTTTCAAAGGGATCATAGCCAACTTGATAGCTAGTTGAACATCACTATCCATTATCATTACAAAAACTTTCTTACAATTAGGTTTTGCATTGTTCTGCAGAAATGAGTGCCAGAATGGGAAGGTTATCAAATGAAATAATAATTAATCCCTTAGGCTAAACCCCTGCTGACCCACAAGTTCACTCAAGAGAAAAAGTGTGGCAATGGAAGATGCTGCATTTTTTCAATCATAATTTTTAAGGCAATACTTTTAGGATGGTTTCAGGCGGCCAGGGGGAAATCACTGGCAGCGCAAGAATCTTAGAGCATGTCTTCAAAGTTTTCAGCATTGGACAGGACTTTGTCATTAGAATAAAATAAAACTTAGATAAAAATAAGATAGCCAAAATATTTTGCGAAAAAATACTTCATTTGAAATAAAGCATTACCATTTATAGTACTGTTGAAAAAAAGGGGATTCAGGATTTTTTAGGATGATTCTTGATCCCTAAGTTTTAATAACATCTTGTCCCACCTGTAAGGTCAGTTATGCTTCTTAATTTTCTGGTAATATTATGATACAACGGCTGATTAAGATATTGGGATCATGTAATGTAGACTTTGTAGAGAATTGGGATCAATTTGGGCAAGGAGATTCCATTAAAGGTTCAGCGGACAGTGAAGGTTTTGGTGTGCATGGTTTTCTTTAAATAAGGTTGAATTTTCTGTAGATTTCCAAATGGCAAAATCTTTGTTGGATAAATCAGCGGATAAAAAAGGGTTCAAAACTAAGTAAAGCAATGGAGAATAAAAGCATAATGATTGTTAACTAAATTGGAGTAATTCAGGTGATACCCAAATTTGAAGCCTAAATGGAATTGAACCTTAATTTGGGACTTATGGAACCATTTTGGGCATCTCAACTATCAAGTACTGAATATTGGCGTCTGTTAATATATCCCCAGAATAAGGCTTCCACCTTGCATATAGAGAATCCCAAAGGATCCCCCTTAAATCCTTGTCCAAGGTTAGTAGATCTTGGTCCCAGCATCAATCTTAGTATGTTTTTCTTTAATGTTGATGGCAAAAACTAACTTGAAATTAGTGAGGGTCAATTATCTTAGCCAACAACCTTGTTCCCACCTTTGGGGACAAATCCTGACTTAAGTGAATGATCAGCGGGAAGAGCCTCGCTGTTGAGGTAGCTTTTTGCCATCTTGAGGTTAATTTCTGGCTTCATTTATTAACAATTAATCCCTAAGTCTTAGATTTAAGGGCTTTTGAATTATTTGTGAGCCATGATTTGTTAGGACTGGCGTCATTTATGGTTTCATTTGAGTCAATTAAATTCAAAAAGCCCTGGTTTGTTGGGACTGGTAATATCAGAAGCTGAGAGTGGAATCAGGTAAGCTTGATAATTCCTTTTTACAATATCTGGCCTAATCTTTGGAGGGGAGCAGTTGGAATGTACAAATGTCAGATTTTCCAGCAAATGGTTATCAAACTTGTAGCTACTTGAGCAAAAGTAAGTATCAGGAAATTGTCTGGTACTTTGGGCATTGTGATGCGCATATTGGTCTTGAGGCATACATGGGGTTCTTGAGGTTTAATCCTATAGTTGAGTTTAGAAACTTATTCTTGACTTATCCCAAACTAATTGTTTAATCGTTTAGTAGAGGCTCATTGGCCAAGTTTGATTGGTCATTTGGCCTTTTAGGATCAGGACAGCGAATGACTTTATTTCCACTTTCTTCTCTAAAACAGCAGAGTGGTAAACAATTTTCAGATGGACTTTATGGCTACCTAAATAATTTTTATTGTTATTATTGTAACGTAATATAATAATTTCAATTTCAGGCATTCTGATATGGGTTGACCTTTCCCTTATGACTTGAGGGCAGGCCTAAACTTAGATAACTATTTTTATATAAACCAGGATAGAGGAACTTCATAGAGAGTTTTCTCATACAAGAAAAAAATCCTAAAATCCTGAAATCATTCATATGTGTGATACCTTCCCATAACTCCTTTCAAGCTTGGTCCTGAGATTTCCTGCTACTTTGCATTACTTTCTCCTAATATTTAACCTTTTCAAGTTTCATTATATTGTAATTTTGTCCTTTTAGCTCAATTATTTTCTTTTAATTTTTTCAGGCGTAAATAGATCAAGTATAGGATTTAGTTGCTTTGGCGTCTTGAGTTGCATAAAGTCATAGTCTTCTGGGACACACTCAACGAGTTTTTTGGTGAAGTTACTTTCCAAGGACTTTGTATCTTGGTATTCTTAAGTAATTATGCCAAAAGATCAGGGTCTGGAGTGCTGACAGTAGATTGATTCTTTTCTTTTATGATTGAAGCTATATCCTCTAGGTGCAACTTAGAAGCAACCTGGCATGGGGCACCATTTTTGTCAGGCAGCCAAGGCGGAAATCACTGGCAGCATGAGAATCTGAGCTCAGGGCTTTAAAGTTACAGCGTTGGATGGGACTTTTACATTAGAATAAAATAATAATTTAGACAAAAATAAGATAACTAATATTCAGATGAAAAAAACTTTATTTAATAGAAGTCAGTACTATTTATAGTATTGATGATAATAGAAAGGGGATTCAGGATTTGTGAAAAGTGATACTTGATTTCTTTGTGATTTAATCTTCTTGTCCCACCTGTAAGGTCAGCTGAGATTTTTGATTTCCAGGTAATATCTTCATAGCAACAGCTGATTGAGATATTGGGATCATATAGTGTAGACTTTGGTAGAGAATTGGGATAAGCTAGGTAAGAAGATTTCTTTAAAAGTGCAGCGGAAAGGGAAGGTTTTCAGAGTATATGGTTTTCTTTGATCAAGGTGGCAGATTCTGGAGATCTTCAAATGGCAATATCTTTGTTAATAAATCATTGGATTCAAAAAGGGTTATAATTAGGGAAAGCAAGGGAGAATAAATATATAATTATTGTTAACCAAATTTGGAGTAATTCAACTTATATCCCAAATCTAAAGTCTAAATGGACTTAAACCCTGATTTGGAACTTATATGACCATTTGGGAATCTTGAAACTTATGTCCTGAAGTCTAATTTCTGTTGATATCCTCCACGGACAAGGCTTCCACCTTGCTTAGGGAGAATCCTAACATGTTGTCGCAGGTAAAAAGAACTATGGATAAATTACTTAAACAAATCATTTAGTAAACTTGGGCTAGACCCCTGTTTAATCTCAAGCTCCCTCAAAAGTGAAGGTTGAACTTTGAAAACTTCTTTATTTTTTATAAAAATGATTGTTTCCTAGGACGATATCTATAAGAGCCTCTGCCAGTGGATCACCTTTGCGTAATTTACCAAACCCCCTTTAATTGAGGTGGGGGTAATTACAAAGAAGAGTACCAATTGCATGGTCAAAGGTGTCAAGTGGAGCCCAACATACCTGGTTGTTCATTAAATGACTCTTTATGCTTAAGAATTGACGTTCTGATGATGTCAAGATCAAGTAGGTTCTGGACCCAACTGCATTATTTATATAAATAGGTCACCCAAGGGCGTCCTGCTTGACTTGGCGCAAAGGTCTTATAGAAGGTTTATAAAGAAGATGACGCGGGTTTTCCAATCTTCCAAAAGGCGTTCCAAACCTTATATAAACTTCTAAAATTATGCTGGTTTATAAAAGCTATGAGTACTTAATTAGATACACTGGGTGAAAGTTTCGCACCAAGTCAGCTTTGTTAGGGGACAAACAAGGGCTGCTTATATTAAAATTGATATAAGCTTCAGAAGTATAAAAGCCAGTACTTTCTTAATTCCAATAATTGTTTTTGAGATATGGTTGGTAATGATTACAGAAGGGCTTAGAAAGGTTTAAAGCCACCAGATACATGCAGGAAAGTTAAAGGCCTCCTATTGAGAGTAATAAAAGAAACGCCAAGCCATGAATCTCCAAAATCAACATTAATGCTGTGGTGAGAAGTATAGTGACCACAGCAAACAGACAATTCAAACTGTTACCACTAAGAGAGAGTCATACGAGTAAAAAGCTCCTAAGCATATTAAAACAGTGGTTGGTCATCTAATGTCAGGAAAGTGTCTATAACTCTCTAATTCCCATAGAGGAGATGGGGAATGCTAACCCAAACACTCAATGAACAAGCTGATTCCATAAAGAAGGAATAAAACACCACTGAAGGTTCTGACATCTATATGAATTGGTACCACTTTGGGGAGGTCTTCAGAAAAGTCACATAAAACTCATTTAAAAGATATAAATATAATATGAATCTACCAGCAAATGACCAACAAAATGTTGGTCAAGCAAAGATGACTATAATGGAAGTGGTCCAACATCATTTGCTGAGGGACTGAACCAAATCTTGTTAATTGGATTAACTTACCATCCCAAGTATTACCATACCTTAAGTAAGCTTGAACTTGAGTTTTATACTTCAATTGATATTGCCAGATAGGGAATATTATAAACAGAGTGGACCCAAATCTTCATTTTCAAACCAAATGTAATTACCCATCTTTCCAGTTAAATAACTTTTACACTTGGGCTCTGTTGATGAAATTATGGCTGACTCATCATGCAAACCCCTAGATCTAACCTGAACATACTTGGCCCTTATCCACCATTGGTCTAGGTTACGCTTCAGATCAGAGATAGTGTCCAACTTTGTGTCTTTAGCTCTGATATGCTCCTCCTTGTTTCTGCAACCTGTTCCCACAATTTGTCATGAGACACAAAAAGAATAATGGTTTTTAAAGAATGTAGTATTAATCTTTTGGAGAGTATTCATAAATGGAAGAGCTAAAAGACCTTTTTGGTTATATTATAAAAAAACTGGGTATACAGATATGGAAATGGAAAAAATACACAATGTAGCTATAGCAATTCATTATTGGGTTTGATCAGGTTTCAGGAGTCAGGTCATCATGTTTTAAGTTTTACTAAAACCAGGGAAAAATTGTTCAAGGGTTTTAATAACATTTTGGAATTCCTACTATCTAAACTAATGAAGGTTTATTGTTTCACTTCTTTATCAACGTTTCATGTAATATAATCTCTATAAAATTTAATATGGGGGTGAGATAAATTGTACAAATTCTTGGAGTTTGTTTTTAATACCTTATAAATATTCAAAAACTGCACCTTCCTTATCAGAGATGATATAAATGATAACCAAAGATACTAAAACTTTTATCATTCTCTTTTATTATTGATAAATTTCTCCATGTTTTTTATGTAAAAAATAAAAAACTCTTTTCTGGGACATTTAGACTATAGTAACTTCCCTAATGTATCTGCTTTATTTAATATGTTTGTATTTCAAAGCCAAGACCTCATATGGCCTGTTTTGACAAAATATATAATTATGAATACTGTTAACATGATCAATTTTTAATAGGTGTGGCATTTGCATTTTAATGCAAATTAATCCGTTGAGTACCTACCTTTCTTGATCTTTGGAGAGCGTCCATTGGTGCATAATGCCAGACCGTTTTGTTAAAACCAGACTTTTTATCAGGTTAATAATTTGTTGATCTGATAGCACAGCCAAAATTTTCACCAACCGTATGCACATTTTCTCTCCCATACATCAAATTTGCTAACTCTTGATATAAAAGCCTCCCTCAATTTCAAGAGAGACACATCTTGAAATTCTATTAATTCTTTTAGCCACAAGTGCAGCCTATTTTTAAACAAATAAAATGTCTCATCTTATTCTCAGGTTTTTGCTCTTGTCAGCTTCACCAACCCATTACAATAATAGGGGAATACAACAGGTTTTGCCCATTACAACTGTGAGCCACTTAGTTTATACTCACCAATCAATACATAACTCAGTTATATTTAATATTATCTAGATTTTTTATCAGTCAATTCTTTCATGTAAGCTATTATAGCAGAATCTATATTTGTACTATGCATTAAATGTCTATTATTATAAATTTTCGTGCTTAGGCATTTTTAACTTAGAATGCTATATTGTAACACATGCCATTTTTTGTATGGGAAATATAGTATGTTATCTCATATTTTAAAACTTATAAGTACTAAACTGTTTAACATAAGAGTTTGTGATTGTTCAGCAACAAGAGATTCATAGTTTAATAAGATGATATATGTTATATATCTCCATCTCTTTTACCTATATAATCTAATTTGTACCTTTTTTATCTGATATACTTATATATTTAAGTCTAAAGCCATAAACTGACCCATTTCATTAAGATAAAATGCTGATTTACCCTTCAAATCTGATAAAAAGGATTAAAATGTTTAATAATGAGGCATTGCAGCTCGAGTAGAGCTATATATTAATTATAGCTTACAAACTATTCCATGGTAAAATCATTTTTCCTACATTGTGATAATTTAAAGTTGTTTGATGATATCATGTTTCCCATGGTATGATATTTCCTTTGGTATATTAAGTTCAACTATAATAAGAAAAGAAGATACTTCACAATTATGTTCTAGGATCTTATTAGTAAAAGTGGAGCCCAGATTCACTTTGGTAGTTGATTTACATTTCCAGTGAACCCACATAAGCAACCAAACAATAAGAAGTAAGATAGCCCAAAAGCTCTTTATCCAATGTGGGGTCACTATATTAACAAGGACATATTAGCCACAATACATACCATAATTCCTGAAACTTTTTAAAAATGAAATAAAAAACCTATAAAATTAGGGAATCAAACTTTTAAAGACTGGAATTGAAAGAGCAAAATAGGCCATTGCCTTTACTTGTGAGGACATTGTCCTATATAAAGGGAGTTAGGCTTTAGCATGTGTCTGCACTGTTCTTTGAACAGTTACTTGTGATATCTTTTAATTGTAATGTATTAGATTTTAATGTGGGAAAAGGTCAGAATTTAAAAATAATTTTAAGCATTTGAGTTGGGAGTTTGATAGGATATGCTATGATTGGATGCTCCCAAATTAGGCAGATTAAATTCTATTAAAAAATTTTCAGATTAAGTCATGCCTCACCTGCAGCAGCCCAAGGTTTGATCAGTGTAGAAAAATTTTGAAGAAGTTATTTGAAAATTATAAAGAAGGGAGATCCAGAATTGGAAGATAAAAATTAAAATATAGCAAAATCTAATAATCGTACCATGAAAATCAAATAAAAGAAATTTTGAGATTTTAAGATTTATGAATGGTAGGAGAATTTGGGAAAAAAGGGTAGCAGTATAGAACTTACCTAGAGTAAATATTGCTATTTTGGCGGTGTAACTGAGAGTTTCTCCATATATGAGCATAGTCCTCTCAATATACAGACTGCTAGCCAGTTTGGGGATGGGGACAGCATAGTAAGAAAGAGAGTAGAAGGCATTGGGAAGCCTTACAGATCTCTTTTTAACTCTCATCGTTGCATATTTTCCCAAATTATCCTGCATAGGCAGTTTTTTATAATTCAGCAATATTGTTGAGATACGCTGGGGATTTTGCACAAGTTCAAACCCACTGAGAAGTTGAATGGTCAATATGTAAATTGCTGGTCCTTGAAAACACTTAAAATTATAAAAAATATGGAGCAAAAGCCTTGACGACACTTTATTTATTTAATGTATACAGCAGTTTTTTGCTGTTCTTCTCACTTGAAACTACTAACAATTCTCTTCCTAAAATCGCCCCATCTCATTTATATATCAGCAACTTCAGGTGATACTATTCCCTTGGCTTAGAATATTCAGTTCTGCAATATTCTCATTTCCTCTGGTAGAGTATGGTATTCTCAATTCTCCATCGCCTTAGTTTAAAGCGATCTACTCAATATCTGTTGAATGTCAAGATCGCCTTATCACCTTATTTGGAGGCAATCCAATAAAATCTTTTCTGACACAATATCGCCTCATCTCAAGGCGCTCAAAAAATTATAACTAGTATCATGGTCGGTGGATTTTCTCCATTCTGCTATAGCTATTTAGAGTGTTTATTGTCCAGTCATATCAGGATCTCAACATTACCCCTTGACTGGACAATAAATCTCCTATTGTTTGTATTCCTGGAGGAACTTCACGTGCACACAATTAACAATTTGACCACTCTCTGGGTTTTTGATAGTGTAGGAATCTACTACCATTTTCTCAATTATTTCAAATGGCCCAATCCAGATTTTGGCCAACTCTTTTTCCGCCCAAACCCGTGCTGGTCATGGAACAAAATCATCTCTCCTTCATGGAACTGAGCTAACCTGCTACACCACAACTTACTGACATCCTTATTCCTTACCTTTTTTGCCAAACTGATAGAGTACGCTTCAAACTGCATCTTGAATAATGTGTCCACTAGGTTAGTCAAATACCGTTGGGGATCCATTCCGCCAATATCTTCTATGCAGGCATAGAGCAGCGCTGGAAGAGCAGGATTTTTTATATAATAAATGAAAGTGGCTCTTCCCTGTGGCAGGATGGTAGATAATGTTATAAGAGAAACCAGTGGTGGAAAGAAGGGAGTCCAATCTGAAGGTCAATCTAAAATCAGTTTATGGAGTATATTAACTAAGAACCATTATCCCTTTTGACCATCCCATTAGAGTTGGGGTGATATGGGGTCATCAGCACCCCACGGATGCCCATCAGCTCATTCAACTATAGAAGGATGCGCAAGGTATAGTTGGTGCCATTATTGGTAAGAATGAACTGAGGGCAGCCATGTCATTGGATAATACATTTTATTATGAACTTAGCCACTGTGACTTCCCTTAAAGCCCATATCGCCCATGCTTCAACCCACCGGATCAAACGGCCAATTGCCACCAGAAATTATTTGTACCGGTTAGCTCCCATTGGCAAAGGGCCAACAACATCAAAGAAACCGTATGCCAAGAAAATGTGGTTTCACTAACCAGTATGAAGTATTCTAGTGGAATGGCTTTTCCTCTTGGCACTGGTGGCAGCAGGAGATGGTTTCAAGCATTTCAAGTTCATGATTTCCCAATAATACTGATGGCACAACAATTTCAACGTCTTGCGCATGCCACTATATCTGACTGACTTATGTGCACTCATGATAATGCTAGGCTATTCCAAGGGTCATGGGAAGTTCACCATAAAATCACTAATCCACTTGTACAACTCACCATTCCGTTGGAAGGTATTTTCTCACATCTCATTCAAAGCTTTTATGACTTGATTCAGTTCATCATCATATTTCTTCTGAGCTTTTTTCATAAATCACGCCACTCAGATCCTCTGTGATGGCAATCATTAACAGTCTCAACAAGCAACCATCGTTCTGAGGTTTTGCTCCAGGTTGGTGGAGAATCTCAAAGTAAAAGCCTTCAGTTTGAGGGCCCATTGGGTTATATGCCCTTCAGGCTCCTTGAGGCTCTGCAACCAACGTAATAAAGCATGATCCATTACTACTTTAAACTTTACTCCATGCAAATAAACCCAAAATTGCTTATATGCGTATATCACCGCTAAGCACTCCTGCTCAGTCACATTATAATTACTCTCATGGAAGTTCAGTCTCCAACTGCAGTATGAAATGGGGTGCTCCTCCCCCTAATTGTCTTTTTAGGATAGGACCACCCCTATAGCAGAAAGGGATATAACCGTCTGGACAATAAATTCTTTATCAAAGTTGGGTTAGTGCAACACCATCGCACTGATTAGCGTCACCCAAAGTGTATTGAAGGAGCATTGTCAACGTTCAATCCAATTATATTCAACTGTCAGACAAACGGTTGTTTAATTAGAAAGTAAGAATAGTTTAGAGGAGAATAGCTCCGCTTTTTCAATTTTTAAAGCCCTATCTAATTCTCAGTGGAATCCAGCCTCTCAGAGTAAGGCGATTACTCCCACTCCTCAGCCAAACAGGCCTACAAAAACTAATAGAATTAAACCGAATCACTAATTTAATCCAGGGAGCCATTCAGTGGTCCCCCCCACATCCTACCTCCAATCTATTTAAACTCCACCGTGGAGACTGAGCCCTTTTATAGGCCTGGAGAGGATCAAACCAGGTGAAACTATTTTCTTCATGGTGATTGGCTAAAAAACATCAAATTATTACCTCACAGCCTTGTTTTACCTACTCTTGACCTTCCATCAGCCATTCCAATAAATTGAAGTGAATTTCAAGAGATCCAATAGGTCAAACTTCCATATTTCCTAAATAGGCTCAAAGCTAATAGTGGATTATTCATCTATCTCGCTTCAAGCCTTGAGTTCATTTAGATACTAAGCAGCAATATTGTAATAAGGTTCACTTTTTCCCCTTGACACAACCAAATAAAAACCATAAAAAACCTAACTTTTAGCTTAACCTATAAGTGGTATTATTTGATTTAGTGGTGTAAAACACCCTTTTATTTTTCATTTCAGCAGTTGAGATAAACTTCTCCTGCATTATTGTTGAAATCAGAGTTAAATTAGCACCTGTGAACAAATAACACGCCCTGATTCCAAGTGGTGCTCACTACAGGGGTACCTGTACACCACAAGCATACTACCAAAATAAAGGGCGTTCAAGTGACTACCCCTCTTCCCCCTGCTACGGAAAATGAACAAAGGATAGTTGCCCTTGAACAGCAACTAGCCAACTCTTTGTCACGGCTTAAAAAGCTCGAACAGCGCCTCTGTAAAAATCCCTTTAAAGACAAGTTCACCCCTGGTGAGGGTAGCATTGCTTCATTTATATATGTCTGCGAATCTGCCATGCAAGGCGCGACTGACCACCAGAAAATTCAGCACATACTTCCTCGTTTAAGTCGCCTGACCCAAGAGATGATGGTTCCTCATATGGACACTCTGCACACCTGGGAAGAGGTTAAGGAAGCTCTGGTGGCTGAATTTGGCTCCATGAAGAGTCTAAATAAGGAAAAATAGGCCTTTATGCGCCTTAAAATATATGATGGCGAACGAATCACTGCCTTTGCTAAGCAATTTTACTTGCTGCCCAAAGGTTGTCTATATATAACATGCTAAACCTTGATGATTCTTTAGATGCCATGGAAACTGGGTTAGCTTCCCAACTTTCTTTAGTTCAGCATATCATCTCAGTGAAGCTCAATTTTAAGAACGTCCATGATATAAAAGAGGCCATGTTAGGCGTTGCTGATTTTCATACCTGTGCGACAACAAATGAAGCTGTGGTGAACCCCCAGGTTCATAACACTGAGGAGTTCTCAACTGAAGCCCCATCAAAGGAGGCTATGTTGACCCCTATACTGGTTACTACTCTGAGCCCAGCACCTGTGGTGCAGCTAAAACCTGATCTTCCTCCACCCAGACAACCTGAGGTTATCAAGCTAGTAAATCAGAGTGCATCTTTGTTAATGGCCAGCGCTCTCTGCCCTCACCTTGCCACCAAGATCAGCTTGTGCCATCAAATTAACCTCTACAAGTGGATCAAAGCCTTATCCTAAGCCTAAACCCCTCTCTCAGGTGACATTCGCCCCCACCAACAATGGGTCTAAGGACAGGTCTTAAGCTAAACCACCTGTTTCCCCAAGGCTCACAGCCTCTGATAAACTTAAAGCAGGCGTAGTTAAAGCATCCCCCTCCACGACACTATCTAACCAGCCAAATCTAATCCAAAACCTGCAGCCATGAGGAAGCCCATAGCTCTCCATCCAGTGACAGTTTCTCCAAATTTCCGTGGGCTCACGGAAAAGGCTGCTCAAGCTAATTTGCATGCTCCTACAATGATCATTGCTGCGTATGGCCCTTTAGCTATTAAATTTATGGATTTCTCCTCCAACCGTCCTTCTAGCGTCCACCCAATGTGTGTGGACAACCCTTCTGATGAAAAGTCTGATGGGGGTTATGAGGAAGTTATATATGTCCTAGGAGCCCCTGTTGAGATAGATATACCAGATCAGCTAAACCCTGAAGGAGTAGATAAAGCACTGATCCCTCAAGAAACCTACCGTAATCAAGTGCTGAGGTGATCTGAGGTTATTAACATCACTAGCGATGCTAACCAGGTTATTGCTTCTCTGATCCAACCAATTCATCATGTTCACACCCTACAGTCCATTAGAAATAATTATCCTGAGACAGCTAAAAAGCTTTCCTTTACTCTCCATCTTAAGGGAGTATTAGCTCTCCCCTAAACTTTGGCGGGACCATAACTAAGGTAGAAGTTGTTATTTAAAAAGCCCGGGTTAGGGCTACCTTGGACACTGATCTCCCATAAACGTTCTCTCTTCCAAGCTGATCAAGAAATTAATCTGGCGCCTGATCTTAAGTGTACGCTGGCGTTTTGAATGGTGGGTCCCACCAAACCTGTAACATTGGAGCCTACTCCTTTTTGCCTATTCAGATTGGAAAGCTCATCTTTTCAGATCACGCCATAGCCTTGGACAATAACACTTATGACATGCTTATTGGCACGCAGTTTATGATTGAGTATAATGGCGTAATCAACATGAAACAATTTACCTCTCCTACTCAGTTTTTGAAGTCCCACTACTCTTTATCAATGAAGAACCTAATAAAAAAGAATACTCCTGCTTAGTTGATACCCTTCCTCTGCTTTACCTAAATTCTACTCTACCTCTGGATGCAACACAAAAAGGTTGCCCAATTTAGTGGACGCTTCATAGAGCATTCCCTTTTATGCTTCTGTGGAAACAGTAATCAAGGCTGATGAACACGGGTGGTTGCTACCAATATTACGCTACAGATCCTCCAATCCTATCTGCTGCACATAACTAGCACTGATGGATTAAGCTCTTTAGAACCCAGGTGTTGCCTGGTATACTAAACCACACCTATCAACGACCCATTTAATATATTTATTATGGAACCTTACCAATAAACCCATCATTGTCAAAAAACATCAGGAGATAATGAAAGGTAAGCTAATTCCCCTCAATGAGATTGACAGCATCCACTTTATTAGTCGTTGTTGGATATGGGTTTACCCACTGACCAGTTGGTGTGCACACTGCCTAACGTCCACATTTCAGATGACCTAACCCCAGATGAGCCTAAAAATGTTCATTCTCTATTGGATAATATGGTGATAATTTCTCCCAAACTGACACGTATTTTGGTCTTATGAAGGGATGGAGCCACAACATTGATGTTAGTGATGCCCATCCATTATAATTTAAACCTTACCATAAGTCCAAGGTTGAAGAGCAGCAAATGAGTATTGTATTAAAGCAGTTATTAGACGCTGGGTTATTAGTACCTTCTAAAGCCCTTGGGCGTCTCCTCTCTTGCTGATCAAAAAGAAGAATGGAGGTCATCAGGTAGTGATGGACTACCATAAACTGAATAACCTCACTAAAAGAGACAGCTAACTATCCCCCATATAAATGATGTTTTTGCATAACTCTCCGGCTCATTATTCTTCTCAGCCATAATTTGGCCAGAGATTATTGGTAAATGGACCTTTCTAGTCAAGATCAGGAGAAATGTGCTCACATTTATATTGAAGGCTTAATTCAGCCTACCCGTCTACCCAAAGAGCTGTACAATGCGCTGACATCCTTCCAACGTGCAAAGGATCACATTCTTCAGGACCTCAAGCTAAGCTGTGTGATTGTCTATCTTGATAACATCACCATCTTTTCTGCAACGTTCACCGATCATCTTGCTCATTTAAAAGAAATCTGTCAATGATTGTGGGCTTCTAACATCAAGTTGAAACCGTCAAAATGCACATTTTTCCAAAAGAAGCTAAACTTTCTCTGACATGCTATCTAATAAGAAATCCAGCCTCTACAAGACAAGGTCGAAGTTATCTTTAAAATGGCTGCCCTTAAGAATCTCTGGGACATCCAGGTATTTCTGGGTATGATGGGGTATTACCATCAGTTCATCCCCAAGTTCGCCCATCTCAGTGAGCCTCTCGTCCAATTATTCGCTAATAACACCCCTTTTATAGGGGTACAGAAAAAAACGGCCGCGTTTGAGATGTTAAAGAAATTGCATCAGCAACGTCTCATCCTACGCCACCCCAACTATGAGAAACCCTTCATATTGTTCACCGATGCCTCAGATTATGCTTTGAAGCCATCCTGGCCCAATTGGACAGTAGTGCGTAGATCATCCGGTCTCCTACTTCAGCAATATGTTGTCAAAAGCTGAATTTAACTACAGTTACAGAGAAGGAGTTCCTGGATGTATTACTAGCTGTTAAACATTACCACGCTTTCCTATACGGCACAAATTCACTGTGGTTACCAACCACGTCTACTTAAAATGGCTACAAAACATGTAGGATCCCACTGGACGTTTGGCCCTATGGGCCCTAAAACTTCAACATTATGATATGAAAATGGAGCATCGAGCTAAGACGCGTCATATGAATGTGGATGAGTTGTTTGGCTACCTATATTTAATTTGGACAACAGTTAAGTGGAGAGATTACATGATCTCCTTATGACCCCTAGGCTTGGGATGATGAGGATGAACCCATCCAAAAGATGCTAGCATGACACTCCTGCAACACTAAGGTGAGAGTGGAAAGATATATAAGCATGTAGGAGTAAATTGGCTCCCCTATCTGCAACCTTCAGAATGAGTATCAGTGATATTAGACGTCCACTCTACCCTTGGGCATGGTGGATTGAGGAAAACGTATGAGTGGATCAAGTGACGGTACTATTGGGAGAGCATTATAAAAACCATTGTTATAGTATTGTATGCCTTCTTGACCTGTAAAAAGCAATCCCGCTTCAGGACCAAATACTAATAACAATTCACTACTCCTCAGCAACCTTTTCACACAATCAATTTAGACGTGGTAGGACCTCTACCCCAGACTACCAGTGGGAATCGTTACATACTGGTAGGTATTGAACACTTCATAAAATGGACCAAAGCAATGGCTCTCCCTGTCCAAACTGCAAAAGCTACCGCCACTTTCCTTCACCTGTCAATCTTTACCAGCCATGGTTGCCCTCAGGTTCTCCTCTGTGAAATCGGTAAGAATTTTACCTCCTGAGTGGTCAAAATCCTGGATACCTCAATGGGCACCCAGCAACTCTTCTCCGCCCCGTACAACCCTCTACCAATAGTTTTGTAGTTTGGGCGAATGGAATTTTAGTATTTATATTATGAAAAATGGCCAGCTCTGACCCTCTACACCGGGACCAGTTTCTGCCTAATGCTCTTATGGCTTATTGCATTGGCTACCATCAGATTCTCAAAATGTCTCCTTTCCACATTCTATATGCGTGACAGCCTGGGATACCTGCTCTATTAGCCAAGGATATCTTTACTTGTGAACCTGATAATACTGACAAGGCCATGAAGAGATTGTCCCAGAACATCATTCAGCTACAATCGGAGGCTATGGCCAACTTAGTTAAAATGGTCACTAAAGAGGTCCAGGCCGCAAATGAGTCCATGCCTCCCTTGCCCACCTTTCAACTATCTGATTTGGTACTAAACTATCATAATCACATACAGCTAGGAGTGAGAATCTTGGCTCCATCTGGGAGGGACCTTTTATTATTATCTATAAGAGGGGCGATGTTTACTCTTTAAAATCCCTTGCTACCAGAATCACAATTTAACAAGTTCAAAAACAGTTTCTGCGCCCCTATTCTCCCCCCAACGTTCTTAAAGGGGGTAGTGTCAGACAAACGGTTGTTCAATTAGTAAGTAAGAATAGTTTGGAGGAGAATAGCTCCGATTGTCAATTTACTAAAGGCCTATCTAATCCTTGGTGGGATCAAGACTCTCTTTGTAAGGCGATTACTCCCACTCCTCAGCCAAACAGGCATACAACTACTAATATAATTACGCCAAATCACTGACATAATCTGAAAGACATTTGGAGGTCCCCGCGTCCTACCTCAAATTTAATTTAAACTCTACCGTGGAGACTGGGCCCTTTTATAGGCCTGGAGGGGGGCACACCAGGTGAAACTGTTTTCCCCCACAGTGATTGGCTAAAAAACATCAAATCATTACCTCACATCCTTGTTTTATCTACTCTCAACCATCCATCAGCCGTTCCAATTAAGTTGGGGCGAATTTTGAGATATCCAATAGGTTGAACCTCCATAATTCCTAAATAGGCTCAAGGCTAATAATGTTTTATTTGTATATTTTGCTTAAAGCCTCGAGTTCATTTAAATACTAAGCAGCACAATTGTAGAGGTTTCGCTTTTTAATCCCCTTGCCACAAACAAATAAAAAACCATAAAAACCTTAACTTTTAGTTTACCTTATAAGTGGTATTATTTGATTTAGTAGTGTAAAAACCCCATTTTATTTTTCATTTCGCAGTTGAGAACTTCTCCTGCATTATTGTTGAAATCAGGGATAAATTAGTACCTGCGAGCACACAACCCGCCCAGATTCCAACAGTGACATCTTTATTAATAGCTCAAAAAGTGGACCTGCAATACGGCTAAAGTTGGGTATAAAGCGTCATTAATAGCCATCCATCCCCAAAAATACGTGGATGTCACACTTACTGGTTGGCGTAATCATTTAACAGATAGCCTCCACTTTGGTTGGTTGGGGCCTCAGCCCTGTCACATATACCACAAAACTGATGTACTCCAGCTGATGCTCAAAGAAGTGACATTTCCAGGGCTTGATCTTGATGTTGGCCTCAGCTAGCCAGTGGAATACCTCCTCCAAATGGATGAGGTGCTTGGAAAATGTGCAGAAAAATACATTGATATCATCAATATTTACAAGAATGCACGACAGCTTCAAGTTGCCAAGGATAGTGTTCATTGCCCATGAGAGTATAGCTGGGGCATTATACAGCCCTTGTGGCATCTGGGTTGGTTGGAAAGCCCCTTGGACATGATAATGGCGCATTTCTCCTGTTCTGCCATGAGCAACTCAATCTGCAATAGCCAGATATCAAATCAATTGCTGAGAAATAATGAGCTTTTCCCTACCAATACAAGGCATTGTTGATTTGCGGCAAGGAGTATGTGTACTTTTTAATAATGCTGTTGAGCTTCCAGTAGTCTATCACTACCCGTTGGTACTGTCCTTCTTTTTGAAAATTAAAACAGGTAAATCTCAAAGACTCTTTGACGGTTGAAGCATTCCTTGCTCCAGAAGCTTGTTAATTTTCTCAATGACAACTTCTGCTGCTTCTCTAGATTAGCAATCAGAGTGACCTGATGAGGGGATGATCACCCATGTCCAGTTGATGTACAATTCCCCACAAACACCCTAAATAATGGTCTTCAACACCAAAGATCTCCTTATATTTTTGAAATAAAGTGTTTGCCTAATCTTTCTGGTTTTCCAATAGCCCATTAAATTTTTTCATGGTACCACCTCCATTATGCCAAGCTGCAGTTTTACGGGGTAGACTGAATTTATCCAGTGACCCAAACTTATGAACCTGAAGGACCTCCTTACAGAGGTCAAGTGTAAATATGCCACTATTTGATGCTGGCGGATTTGCAAAAAATATCTTGTAGTTTTTTTAAAAGAACCTTGATCTCCTCATGGGATGGGAGTATAATGCCTGGAGCCATGTGGGGCTCAAGATCCAATTGCTGATAAGAGCCAATGACCTCCTCATAAAACCCAGATGGCACTTCCACTTCTAACTCGGTGTTTGTTATCACTTGGCGCTCAGATGGGATGGAAATAGGGCTGGAAGCTCTGAGCGGCAGCTCTTAATATTCATATATTTTCTGGGGAAGGGCATGAGTCTTGCTTTTTAGTCAATGGTAGCAAACCATAATTACCCCTTCACTGTATGTAAGTTTAATATGTCTCATGTGCACCGGATCATTTGTCACTCTGCTAGAGGTAAAATAAAATTGGGATTCGCTGTCCCAAAAAGTGTGAACGTCTCCTCTGTCATGTCAACAACAGCACCAAAGTGTCACATAAATTTTGCTTCTAATTAACAGATCGTAATTATTGTTTGCAACACTACCAACAGAACTACAATGACAATTGACCCAAACCCAAAGGTAGCGCACTGTATGCTCCCTCAGAGAACGTACTTTCCGCGCCTGCGGTCCCATACACCATTTGATGTTCTACATCAGGTTTTAGTGTCAACTTTTTCACTAATTTAGTAGAAACTATGTTGACTGGAGCGCCTGTATCTATGATAGCTTGGACACGTTTGTTTGCTACAAAAAAGTCACATTATGTACATTTAGAATAAGAGGAATATTGACTGTTATATATGTGGACATTAAGGGATCTTGTTTCCCAAGGAGGCTCATAATCCTGTCACCAACTTTGGGGTATTCTTTGGCAATAGTATCTACCAGAAGGGCGACGTTTACAACTTCCAAATTAGGGACATCTGCGGCTGGATCCATATTATTTGAAGAAGCTTGGTTGAACATTTGACAAGCATACGGTTTCAGTTGCTTTTAAGGTCCTACATCCGTCGTGGCCTTAGTTTGCACCCATGTCAGTACATTAACTCCTTCAACTGGTTGCAGGTACAAAAATTTATCATTGTAGAGGGGGACTTCAACTGGATACACTATAAAAGATGCAGGCGGGACGTTTGGGGTTGGGGCGGCGGAGGTAGAGAGTCTCATCTCTAATCCACTTCAACTTTTTCCTAATAGTATTGTCCTGCTGTACATAGTGGACCCAACGGTTAGGGAAACTTCGGGAAAGTTGATCAGGGTGACCACATTCAAAACAATTCTACCCATAGCATCCACACCCCAGGTTTTTGTATGATGGGTCAGTCCAAAAGTAGATTGCTGATGGTCAGCGTAATTAGGCCCAGGTTGGTAGTTGTGCTGTTGACAATTATCATAGGCAGGTTTGGGGCGGAAGTTGAAATGCTGGGGGTAGCTCAGCTGAGGATGAGGCGCATAGCTAGAATAAGTCCAAAGGTTACTAGGTGGAAGCTGAACAGGACAGTTGGAACCCCAAATAAGAAGGACCGGTGGCGATGATGGTATGTTTCTTCTTGGTATTGGGCGGGAAGAAGGTAATGGATATACAGCGCAGAAACTGAAGAACCATAAGCAAGGGCTATTAATGTCCAAAATTAGATCCAAGACATTGTAAAACTCTTGGTACAGCTTCACCAGAGAGGACATTGCAATTCAATGTTGGCTTCATCTAGAACGCCTGCTCCTATTAGCACATGGGCTTCTACCAAAAATTATTTTGCAAACACAGTGAGGGTCTCACTACGTTGGAACCCAATGGTCAAGAATTCCGCCTTTTGCTTTGACATATTCGCAGTACCTCCAAACAACTGCAGCATGGTATACTTCACTTTTTGGAAAGTAACAGAAAAGATTGGGAGGTAGCAGGTGACTTGGTCGGTGCTCCCAACATTCAAGGCGGATATCATCAATTTATCCTTCTGCCAATTATTCGCTCCTTCTGCTGTGAATTCAAATTGGTTGGTGAAACCATGGATGTTCTAATTGCAGTCAAACGGAGGTATCTTGTCAATGCAGACCTCCTCCTCCCACTCATAACTGTGAGCCTTATAAGTGTACTGCAGATTTGATTGAGGCCCAAAGCTGGGATCTCTATGAGGGGCTGACTTGTAAGGGTCAGGAGCTCTAGGGGTAGCGTAGGGCTCTTCAGCGTGCAGGACTGCCATCACCTGAGGGTTTTGTTGGGTCAAATCATAATCATCCCCTGAGAAGTCATCATAAGTAAACAGCTCACGCTGCATGCAGGCTCTGAGTAGAGCTCTTCCGTAGGATATCCAGCCTCATATTTGTTAATTGATTCTTCCCAAGCGACCCCTTTTTCCGCTTCCCAATGTGGAGAGGCGGGTAAGAGGTGGGGTTTAACTTCCATCCGTGTAGTGTAGATGCTCAGTAGCTTCATCCAGGCGATTGGTGAGTTGCCTGTTCTGTTGCCCAAGTATTTTCAGCTGACTAGCTGCACTAACAAGATGATTCACAACATCATTATTCACCTTTAGGTGCTCCTGTTGTTTAAGCATGGCGTCCACAACAATTTTGGGTTCTGCAGTTTTGGCAAGCGCAGCTGATCTGGACAAGTCATCCTTTGGTGAAGGCCATGGCTGGGATTGGATAACTTTTGGTTTGATTGGTGATTGTTAATGGGCCCCCTGTAGTGAGCACCACAGGTATAATTTGTCTATCATTGAGATATGCCGGAGGATTTTGCATAGGGTTGAACCCACTGAGCAATTGGATGGACAATATGGAGATAACTGGTCCTCAGAACACACCTAAAAATATAATAAAATATGGAGCAATTGCCCTGACAACACTTTATTTTATTTAATATATACAGCGGTTAATTGCTGTTCCGCTATCTTGAAACTACTAATATTCTCTTCCTACAATTGCCCATCTTGCTTATATATCAGCAACTTTGGGCAATACCATTCCCTTGGCTTAGGATATTGAGTTCCGCCATATTCTCATTGGCTCTGGCGAAGTATGGTATTCTCAATTCTCCATCGCCTTAGTTCAAGGAAATCTAATTAATATTTGTTGAATGTCAACATCGGCTTATCACCCTACTAGGAGGAAATCCAATAATAACCTTTTTTGATTCAACATCTTCTCATCTCAAGGCGCTCAAATAATTGTAACTAGTTCTTGGTCAGCAGATTCTCGCCAATCTGCCGTAGCTATTCAAGGTTTATTGTTCAGTCACATCAGTATCTTGACACAGTTAAATAGCTTATAATGCTTTTTTCTCAATATTTTTACCTCACTATACATAAAATTTTCTTGGTTTATAAACTAAAAGTTTTATCACTTAGTATAAAAATAAGTTATAATATACATTATATGTGATATCCAACATGTCTCAGTCTTATCACCCAACAAATTCATAGCACAAGATATAGTGTTTACATCTAAATGATGATATTCAGTTTACATTAAGCAGCTAATAACAGAGAAAACTTTTATAGTAATTTCAAGAAATTATTATGACTGGACTATAAGCCATATATTCAGCAGATCATAATTCAGAAGTTGAGGTGAGCCTTGATATTGAGCGGAAGATTATGTTGACATGAGGCAAATCAAATGAAGTATTCATAGTTTAGCAAATAGTGAGAATTACATTGAAGCCTCAAGATATAAAGAATCCCTTAAAAATGTAGCAACTAGAAAAATACTAAGTGGAAAGGGTTGTAATCACCTAGGAAAACCGAGGATAAGAGTTAAGCGTGGGAATGACAAGAGGAGGTTTTTTGTTAGTCCACAGAGATAGTCTGAAATTTTTAATTATGTAGTAAAAGTGTTGGTTGGGGTGATAGCTCAATATTTTATATTGGTTTTTATTAAGGATTTGCAATCTCCATATTGTCCATCCATTGCTCAGTGGTAATTATCTTGTTCAACAAACTCAGCAGAGATTTAACAATACAGCCAAAAGTTAATATTGTTGCTCACTACAAGGGGCCATTTGTCAACTGTAGTTCAACAGCACTAGGGTATCATGGCGAGCCCTCACTCTTTATGCCAAAATTTAATCATATTTCATGACTGATACTCCAGGGAAACAATGGAGTCATCCAATGAAGAACTGGCACTATACACGGTGACAGAACCAGTGGACGAGGATACTAGGAAGGAACTGCAGTTAGGTGTTTGTCTCGTGTTGGAGTCGGATCAACAGTGAAGGTCCACTAATGTGACCCCTCAGTAACTGCGGGGTATTATGGAATGGCTCTTTTGAGGGTTACCACCTCTTTTAAGATGATGTGAGGGGAACATGCTCTGAGATTGTTTTAAATCAAAAGACCAAGAAATCTCTTTGTGAGTTGTATATGTCTTACCTTGACGCTACCACCATGGGGTTGTCTCGCTATCTCAGCACACATGGAGCTGAGGAATACATGGTTGTGTATGTTCAGCCTTTAGTCCTCCAACTACTGCACGTGTTGGCCTGAAATAACATTGAGATTGGCAATGTCTGTTAGGTCAAAGCCTGACATGAAAGATATCCCTGATATATTAGTTCTTATTGATAGAATATATGATATATGTAATCAGCTTAAAGAATCAAAGATGATAGCAAAGTCACGTAGCAGACAAATAACGAGTCAGATGAGTCAATTTAAGCCTATCATATTTGAATTGAACATCAGAACACCTGGGGCCAGGTCTTAGTAGTCCTAACTAGGAAGTTGACTACTAGTCTAAGCTTTGGTTATCTAAGACAGAAAGAGCCTAAAGAATCTAAAGTTGGATAAGAATCAAGTGAGCCCTAAAGCTAGTTCAATTAGTCTGAAAAGTAAATATAAGCTGAATATTTCTAAAATCATTTCTTGCAGTCAATAAAGTTAAGATGCTTCTAAATACTTACTTAATTTACTGGTTTTTATCCTTAGTAAAGTACAAGGATCTTTAATATCAAGCATATATCAATTAAATAAAAAAATTATTTGAGGTGGGTCGATCTTGGGACAAATATACCACATCAAGAATGTTTTCTAGCCAGTACAGGATTTGAACTTAAAACCTGCACTAGGGGTGGAAGCAGTTTTACCCGCTCAGCTAACCACCCTTAGCATATATCAATTAAACAACTCTGAAAATCCAAATATTTCCTCTAACTCAATTTCACAATTACCCACTGTCACTGGTATCTTGGTCCTAACAGTGGTTGGTCTAGCTGAAGCTCTACAACCTATATTAGGGCCCAACAGACCTTTATTCACAGCTTTTATATTTTTTATCCGTATCCTTCCTTTTTTTATACTGGACTCTTAGCTCAAGCATGCCAAGTTCACGAGTTGCTATGCCAGACTGGGTTAAAGATATTCCAGTCCCTGACAATGTCATGCACTTTTACAGGCACAGAAGAACGACACTCACCTCTTACTCAAAACCTTGATCAATATTTCTTGGAGATTCAGGGGGCGTTTGCATGTAGAAAATCATGTCATGGACGTCTGCCATTGTCTGGATGAACTAGTCCCACAGCTGAACCATGAGTTAACTCAAGTAAAAGGTGAATTGATAGACTAACGCAGATTTTCAGGTGAATGAATAAGGGATGTCACAACGCTGGGGAGTAATACCAAATGCTTTATGGTGGAAATGTCCAAAGGGGTAGAATGAATTGACATGGTAGTGGCTCAGATAAGAGACTGGGTTACCCTGTTAGAGCGGCGGATGACTGATCATGCTAACACTGTGGCACTTGAATTAAGTCAATTTTATGCTGAGTGGAGTAACCAGTGGATGGCCAACCATTTGGCTAGATCATTTTTGGTGATTTCATAATATGGCCTTTTATTAGGCAAGATTAGTCAGTTGGAGTGCACCAGCCAGGTGGCACAAGGCTGAGCCATTACTCTCCCCTTCATTAAAATGGTGGAGTACGCAGATATGCATGTACATTTGGATTACCTTCATTGGTTAAAAGATGAGTTGGTGTTGGAACGCACCGCATTAATCTATCAAGTAGACGAAGTAAACCAAAAAGCATGTGACACTGGTCAGAAGAACGTGATAATGCAGGGCTCTTTGGAGGATGCCCTCTTACAACTTCATTAAATGGAGTGTAACATGGACACAGAACGAGAATTTCACCACAAATTACATAAGGAATTTGAAGAGCTTAAGCAGGGAGCAAGAGATGGGCGGTGTCAGTGCTATTTGGTAAAAGTGGAGCAGATAATAGATGATCTTTTCACTGATCAGCCAGGTGAGGGGGTAAGGGTCAGTCTGCAGCAAGTCCGGTGAGGAATTCTATGGGTCAGCCAGCAAGTACCCCTTGGGGCATAGCAGTTCCTCCCTGCAATCCAACTTCTTCTTGGTCTACTATGGCAGATTCACATCCATCCGCATGACCCCATTCTTACCCACAAGGGTATGTTCCCCTTGACCAATCTGAAACTATTCCATCTGTTTCCTGTGGTCAAAGCATGTACCTGGGTGATTTTTTATGGAATGAGAAGTTGCCACTGTCAGGATTCTCCCTGGATTAGGTGAAATTCTTGTCCAGGAGGATGGTCAATACATTCATACAAAGGGCACAACTCCCAAATGGCCCAATAAGTTCAAGAATGGGGTTTACTCTATGTTATCAGCTAGTATACTGAATTCAGGGTTTTACTTGTATTACTCCAAATTCAAGAATATTTACATTCCCAGATCTTGAGTCATGTGCAGCGGAGTTTCCACTGATCCATCCATGAGGGCGGCGAAATTCAATAAGTTCAAAATAGGTGATCAATCCAGAAGGCCAGGAAAGATCTGAACGGATGGGACCAAGAATATCCTTGAGGCACAGTGTCCTCACACACCCTATAGATTTTGACACATTTTAATTTTAATAAAAGTACTTTCTAAGAAGAACATAGTATTTATCTTATTTTATTATAGATTCTTATTTTTATTTTAATGAACAAAGTCTTATCTAACCTTGCATCTAAAGTGGCCCCTATCCTCTTGGCTGACCATAGCCTCCTGAAGTCAGCCACCATATTGGGTTCCCAGAGTTAGCACCATCAAGCGCATCTGGCGAAAACCTGATATCTGATGCTCATTACAGGGGCGCTTTCAAGGCGCACCCTGAGGAGTTACACTCAACCTTGGATGAAGAAAATCAATCTACAGCGAGCACTCCAGATACTGATCTTCTGGCCTACCTCCGTTAAAATTGTCATAATGCAGTAACTGTTGGAAGCAATATTACCAAGAAGATCTTTTTTATTCTGAAAAAGAAGGTCCTTAAAGTTTTAAATAAACTAGCCAACTTAAGCCCTCGCTCAACTCACTAGATACTCCTGCTATAATTGAATCAACTATTAAAGAGCAATATAGCCAACGTCATAAAGTGAAGAGATTGAAAAAGGCAATAATTTTTGAAAAAGAGGCAAAGAGCTACAAGAACGTATGGGATTGTGACCAAGAAGGCACTTGGGAAAGCATCGAACAGGGAAATCCAAACTGGCCCCTAGGATACCTTGCTGTTTCAAGAAGCTACTCTGCAAATCTCTTTCTAGATTGAACCAATATAAGAAGAAGCTAATCAAGCTTTTTTATCCTCCAGTTGAAGAGAAGACCAAACCAATTTTACTGCATAAATTTTTAATAATATCAAGTAATTTTATTACTAATACTAATATTTATTTAGGTAATAAAAAACGAAATCCACCACTTGATGTCATTTCCCATTCTGCTGCTTCAGTGCAGAAAGTGGAAACAAAGCTCTTAGCCAATTTGAACATAAAAGTGCATGTGACAAATTAAATATACCAGTGAGCATCGACACACCAGATTAATGAAATTGGGACAAGGTTGAGAACTAGCTTCCATACTCAACAAAGGCAGAAAACCTCAAGGATTTTCTGGAAGCCTCAAAAACAATTGGTGTTATAGTGCACTAAAACCACCATACAAAACACCTGGGAATTACCTTCGTGCAATTGGTGGCAAGCTCTTTGACTCCCTTCTAGCAAATCTAACGCTTGTCAACTTCAACAGCTCCCCTCCAGAGATCAGGCCAGATATTACTAAAATTAAGTATCAAGATTACCTTGTTTGGCTCTCATATTGGTATAGCGCTGATCCCATCAAAAATGAAGGTCCCAACAAAGTGAAGCTCAAGGAACCAGCTGACATTACCTCCGCTACTAATTCCAACCATGTCAAGGAATAGTTAACGCGTGCCAGTCATAATCACGTTACTCCTGAGAATATCCTCAGAACCAAAAATTGCACCTCCTGAACAAGTGGCCAATTTGCACAAATCCATGCAATAATTGAGCACAATGGCCAGATTCAGACCTTCACTGAGGCGGGTGGCATCGCTCTCACCAATGCATATGGACCCTGCATCCAACAGTGGGACTGCCAGGGTGTCAAGTGGGAGGAAAGGAATTCCATCACCACATACAACTGTAACTTCACCAAGTGCAATGATGGCAACCCTTCCACTCACACCTTTGCTGGCCTAGTCCACACCAAGCATGAGGCTCAATACACCCTCAAACTTGAGTTTTCCATATACCTCAACCCTTAGGCCACGACTTACTCCCCTAGGACAAGTCTTGGTGGGCTCTGTCAGGATTCTCCCTGGTTTAGGTGGAGGCCTTGTCCAGGGGGATGGTCGATATATTCATACAAGGGGCACAACTCCCAAATAGCCTGATAAGTGAAAGAGTGGGGTTTGACTCTATGTTATCATCTGGTATACTGAATTAGGGTTTTGCTTGAATTATTCCAAATTTGGGAAATATTTACATTCCCAGTTCTTGAGTCATGTGAAGCGAATTTCCACTGATCTGGAAATGAGGGCGGCGAAATCCAATGAGGGTTCAAAACAGGCGATTAATCCAGAAGGCCAGGAAAGGTTCTGAACGGATGGGACCAAGAATATCCTTGAGGCACAGTGTCCCTACGCACCCTATAGATATTGACACATTTTAATTTTAATAAAGTACGTTCTCAACAGAATATATTATTTGTCTTATTTTATTTAAATTCTTATTTTATTCTAATGAACAAAGTCTCATCCAACCTTGCGTCTAAAGTAGGCCATGTCCTCTCAGCTGACCATAGCCTCCTGCAGTCAGCAACCATATTGGGTTTCCTAGTGTAAGCACCAGCGAGCGCATCTGAAAGAAACCTGATAGCCACCTTTCTGTCTTGATGGGAACATGCATGGATATTTTAAATAATTTGAATTTTCTGTGGAGGGAGAGTCATATTGGCAGAAAGCTAAACTGTTGCTATCCACTTTGGATGTTGAAAGCGCAGACCAGGTCACATGTTATCTCAAGGTAGTGCGGTAATGTATCAAGAGGTTAAGGAGACTTTGCTCTGTCTGTGTCATGTTTACATGACTTAATAGAAGGCACCAACCCCAAGGACAAGGCTGGGTGTCAGGAGGCCCAGAAGGTTAAACTTCAGGCCCTTATTGACCTCAAGCACACCTTGGACCAACGCTGGGTACAAGCCAAATATTCTTAGGTTGGTACAATTGAGGTGCAAGACGCCCAGCCCCTTGTTTCAGCTCAGGCATTAAAATGGATGAGCTATTTAATGAACGATGATGTGACAATTCAGTTAATAGGGAACGGGGGTTTGAAACCCATTCCATTTATGAAATTACAAGCTTGGGTCAGGTACAAATTCAATTGATCACTCGCATGAGGTCAGTTTTAAAGTATGCTACCCTTTTGGATGGAAACGTGCGCCTATTGGTGCACTAAGGCTTATGACCAGTTTTGCTAATTCATAAATTCCTGAGGTGCTTTAATTATGTTCACTTATGACCAACGTTTCTTGTTGTTCAACTTCTTACAATAAAAATTCCCCATTATCTTACATTTTATTATTATGGTTCATTGGAAAAACCTGTGTGCAGACCTCTTTGAGGAGGTCTCCAACAACGTGAGCCATTATATCTTATATCGACTAACAAAAGTTTCTGGTGCACCTTTGACCCGCCCTGGTCCCCTCCAGATTGAGGCACCCAAGTCTCCTAGCACCAAGTTACACTTGGTCATTAATTTCCCTTTGGGATCTACCCAAACCTTGTTATTTCTTGGTTATGTTATCCCGTATGCCACATTGTATACCCTTTCCTTGGGTCCCCTCTGCTCCAGCACTCTACGTGGTGCCCTGTTCCCCATTATATTAATGTCTAGTTCCCTGTTGTTGTGGGTGTGCATTCTGCACCCTCTCTCAGGGAACAAGAGAGTTACAGACACTCTCTTGCAATAGTCACCCAACCCTTTTATTTTACATGCGTCAGAATTATCCTTGTGGAAATTTCTTAATGTGTAAATTGGGTGCACTGGCCATTTTTATGGCCAGTATGGTGCTCACCACCGTTTTTCATTGGGCTTTGTACTGGTGCATCTCGGCGTTATGATTGCAACTACCAACTTGGAAGTGCCTACCCTTCCTGCTCATACCTGGTGGTTTCAGATTTTTTGTGATCCTGTTGTCATGATTACCCACCTTTCTCATGAGATTTACTCTGAAACTTAACAGGCCTTGGCTTCCATCATGCTGGAAGCTTCTTTGGATAATAACCAATTTTTGGGTTCTCATACACCCTCGTGGGGAAGTGGATTTGCTATATCAGCTGTCTTCAGAGGCGGCCAACTGGGTTTTCGTGGTGTTCCAAACACATACACTTTTGTGGAAATTATTGGAGGGTTTGGATTGTGTCTTGGAGCAACATCGTCTGAGAATGTCATCCATCCACCCATTCTACAAGTTCTTTTCTTATACGCCAAGCTGGTCACCTGGTGAAATTATACTTGAATGAATTTTGTAATAAAGTGAAGGCCCTACAGTTGCCTGACGTCATTAAAATGTCTTTTCTTCAATCTACCTTGGACCTCCCTGTGAAAACCCTTTTAATTTGGCAATCACTCCTTCCAACTTTGATCAACTGATTGAAGTTCTTTGGGGTGGTTTCCCCGCCCCAACCCAGAAGGGGCCAGGTAATTTGGCCCTCATTGGTTCACCGGGAGAGGCCCCTATACATACAGATCCCAAAAGGTAAGGTGGTTCTCATGAGGGTTGAACCTGGGTATTCTGAACCTTTGAGTTCTACCATATTTGAAGATGAACAGGGGTCTAGCCCTAATTTTAAATTAAATGATTCAGACAATTTTGCCACGATGATGTCACCTGCAGCCGCACATATAAATACTATGACCATGACTAGTGGATTTCTCTTGAACAGGGAAGATCTCCCCACTGATTCCCTCCCCATTTCAGCGGAAATGGAGGGTCCTGGAGAGTCTAGACCTGAACCTAACAAAACCTGAATCAATAATAAAAATTTTACTTTGCACCGCGTTTCTGCGGTGCAGGCTGAATTATCCACCAAGGGCTTAGTGGTGATGGCCCTGAAAAAACGATGCCCACTTGGCCATCATCACGGGTATTGGTTTGATGAAGCCTGAAAACACGTTTTATAACGCGGATGGCTAATCACAAAACGAGCCATTTATTAGCTTTTATGGCTTTGACAAAGACCCCATTCCAGTATATGGAATTATACCTGAGGACTCCCGCTTGTCCCCTATCATGATCTGCAGAACTCAGAAGGTGGAGAATAAACTACTTTAAGATATGAAAATGTTTATGCAACTGCAGAAGATATGGTGGGATATTTGGCCTCAGCAGTAAGAGTGTTCAATTATCCCTCTCCATTCTATGATTCACAAATATACCCAGGAGGCATGCTTATTCCTGATGAAGAGTTCTTTGGCGGGGTGTTGGAGTTTTCTGCTTTGAATAAAGACCATTCAGGAAATTTTTTGTTGACTGCTAACCTTTCATCTCCTCAGGGAAAGATCAGCACGACTATTTTGGTGGATACTGGAGCCTTTGAAAAATTTATGGACCAAGACCTATCCAATTACCTTTAGCTGCGTTACTTGCCAGGTGGTATGGTTAGAGATGGGCTTCTTAAGGTATTCTCAAGCTGAAAATCATGGGGTCAGTGGACTATCAAGTTGGCACCTATCATTTGTCTGATCACTTACAAGCTATCAAAAGCCTCTTAAATCCATCATTTTGAGTGTAGAGTGGTGGCGAAAGCTTGACGTCAAGACTAATTTGCAAGAAAATACCCTATCAATATCTTTAAAAAATGTTTTCAAGTTGGTAATTCCTTTTGTTGAAGCCAACTAAAGAACATTTGCCCCACTGGCCCAATAAACACACTCTTAGTCTTGCCCCGTTGCTGAAGCCCTCTGTGGAGGTTCCCCTACCTTCCTGTTTGGAGGGATTGGAATCATCGTTTGATGCGGCTTCAGCTAATGCCCTACCAGATCATTCAGAGTTTGATTGCGAGTTCAAGCTCACTGTTAATGTGTTGTGTATATATTCCCCTATTTATCCATTAATGGTCTGGGAGGAAGCGGCCTTAGATGTGTGGGTTAAGGAGCAGTTATCCAAAGGTGCAATTTTCAGAGAACCTCCCCTGTATGTTTCCCACTTCTCTTTGTAGAGAAGGCCAATGGTACCTTATGCCCATGTGTTGGGATCTTTGCCCATATTCCCAACCTGCTTGATTACCAGAAATCGCTAAGGGATAATTCCCTAAGGTGAAGTGAATTGGAAATAGGTTGTCCAAAGTTTCAGAGTAAATACATTTATGGGATTTTAGGATATTTGCCTGGTCATATCCATTGAGGATTGATCTGGATGAATACTTAAGATCTCGTCGTTCAGAGTTGCCAACGAAATAGGGGCATTTGATAATGATTAATTATCAGTTGTACCAATTGGGATTGGTCAGGTTTCATCAATGACTGATTGGGAATGAATAGCAAGTTGCTAGGCGAGTGATGCCACCTGCAACTAGTGAATTGATCAGTTTGTGCTTTACCTGCCTTAATGGGTAATAGTCCCATTACCTAAGAAGGTCACTACTCAAATATGGTTGATTCACTTGGATCTAGAGGAAAACGTTAGGGACACGTTTTCCAACTCTTTTCATTTAGGTCTCAAGGATGTCCAATGACGGAATTCTAGCCAGGATGAAGAAGACCATCGCTGCTGAGACGAGGATGTGTGATTCAATGGCAACGGCTGCCATTTCATCAAAGAAGTGTCAACTGAGGGTTAGATAACTGAATCCCCACTTTAAATTCCCTAGGATTCACTTATAATAAAAAACAGTATTTACAAGAACAGCAATTAGTAAAGAAGTTCTATAGTTTTCATCTGGTATATAGCTTAAGTAGTAAACTATTATCAGCTTTTAATTGTGCTATTCTTCTCAAGGATATTATTGCTGTGTGCGATAATTGGGAGACTCTTAGTTAAAAGAGTAAAGATCTGAGCGGGGATCTAGAGAAGAAGGAGACACAATTGGGGATTGCTAACTGTGTGTTGGACCAAAGAGACTGGCACCATGGAATCTCAGAGAAGATCAGGGTGGAAAGAATGAGGGAACAAATTCCTAGATCACGACATCACAAGTATTTAACTGGGAATACTGGCTGAGCGTTGGGTCGAGATATAAGAATTTATACTCAACTATGGATAATAGTTGTCATACTATTTTCAACTAATGATCTAATATACTATACAATGTGGACAAAGTGCACAAGAAACTGAACCTGTGCAGTAAAAAGATTACTAGAGTTGTTTGCCAATAATAACTAAATAAGTAAATTTTTACAAGTTGGTGCTCACTACAGGGGTGTAGTTGAGTTGAAGAACTTAGAACATGGTTTGCTATGAAGATGTTTATAATTCTGGAAATAAGTTACTAAGGAAAGTAACTTTAATGAAGCTAGAACGTGAGGTAGATCACGTTCATTGGCGTTCACTCAGCTCAGAAGTGGAGCTCTGAGTGAAGCAAATGGAAGATACTCATTACCATGGAAAGTACTTTCAGCCTAGAAATAAACTATCTAGTGCTGCAAGGAAACCTGTTCCGCCGGACATCTACTTGAGATGAAGAGGATCATCAGGGCCAATTTGGGTTGAAATTGGGTCTGCTTTAAATAGTTCCAAGGAACAGCAGGACCAACTCAGGTTGAAATTGGGTCCGCTTTAAATAGTTTTGAGGAGTGAGTGTTTAGATGAGGCATTACATGAATTAGGAAGCAATCAATCAGGAGGATGGGATTGCCATACCAATGGAGAGATGAAGTCAAAACAGAAAACGTTTGATCCAATATAGTGGAAAGAAACATTTGACTTAATAACACTTAACCAATAATCAGAAGTTGCTGGAGACTAGTTCAATTCAGGAGAAATTGGATGAAGCTAATGAAGCCAGAACGACCTGTGTAATTAAAGTTGGCAATGAATGCCAAAAATCGTTTATAGGAGAAAAGCAACTTGAATAATCGGATGCAACTGTTGGCTAATGATATATGAGGATCCAAGCATCAGTTGCTGAAATATGAGATGAAATTAGGACCTGTTGGATTAATAACCAGTTGGGATCAAAGGCCTAATATATTCAAGAGTATTTCCAGAGTCGGCAAGAGTAGCCTATATGTGAAGAGACAATGCAGCTGTTTGTATAGAGAAGAAGGTTAATACTAATTGGAATTATTGAGACTAAAAGAAAATAGTTGTAATGTTTCCAGCGGACCTCTGAACCATTAAATGGTTATGTCCTGAGATTTTGGTCAAGTCCTAGAAGAGGACCACTGAACCAAATGGATGGTTAAATCAAAAGAGGATAAGATTTTGAACCATGATAACTGGTAGGTTTAAGTACCTAGGACCCAGTTTGGATAAAGGCGAAAAGAAGGACCTCTGAGCCTTTTTAGGTTGCAAGTCCCATTGCAAAAGAAAAGTACAAAAAATATATAAAAGATATAAAATAATAGAACATTGAGTTTTATGGTCTATGAGTTTCAGACCTAAGAAGCGATGAGAAATCCCAACGGCTGAACTGAGGAAATTACATCCTTGATGAGATGGAATTATCAGTCAGGGTAATTGAGAGTATCAATCTATTGGTTGATCAAGAGAACCTTGCTGATCTGACGGAAGGCCAGCAAGAGGAGGTGCTCAAATTGCTCAAAAAGTATTGTAAAGTGTTTACTCAGGATGACCACAATTTGGGATGCACAAGATATGTGATCCACAAGGTTGATACTGGGGAAAATTTGCCAATCAGAATGAGACCAAGCTGACAATTGAAAGCCGTCAAAGTGGTAGTGGAGGATGAAATCAAAAAACTAGTGAAGCATGGGCTTCTAGTTCTGTCATCAAGTCCCTGGGTGAGTCTGATTCTGATCGTGAAGAAAAAGGATGGCTCCAACCGGGTGGTGATCAATTACCAAAAGCTGAATAAAATTATGAAGAAGGATTTTTATCCCCTACCAAGGATCAACGATGCACTAGAGTGATTGGGAGAAGCGAAATATTTCTCCGCTATGGATCTGATCTTAGGATATTGGCAGATTAATTTGCCAAAAGAGGGCCAGGAAAAATGCGCGATTCTTACCATGCAAGGGCTATACCAACCAACAAGGATGCCCCAGGGTCTATGTAATGCGCCTGCAACTTTTCAAAGGGCCATGGATGCTATAATGAGCAACTTGAAGTTGTTTTGTGTCCTGGTATACCTGGACAATATCAATGTGTTCAGTAGGAAGTTTACTGATCATCTTCACCACTTGGAAAAACTATTAAAGAGACTGTCCGCAGCCAACCTGAAGATTAAGCCAAGGAAGTGCCACTTCTTTATATAAAAGATTTGGAAAATCTGGGATTTGTAATCAACTCCAATGGATTGCAGCTGCAAGCCCAGAAGATAGAAGCCATAGAATGGATGGCTGTGCTGAAGAGTGTCTGAGACATCCAAGTGTTCTTTGGGATGGTCAGATAATACAGAAGATTTATTTGGGACTTTGCCCAAATAGCCAAGCCCTTATTCCATCTGTTGAAGGATCTAAAAAAAGGATTCATATGTAATGAAGAGGCCCAGGGATCCTTTGATGAGCTATTCCGGTATTTAATAGATTCTCTGATTCTGAAATATCCAAATTTTAACTGATAGTTTATTATACAAACTGATGTTTCGTTGATGGCGATCAGCGCCATACTAAGCCAAGTAGACAAACTTGGGGGCTAACATCCAGTGGCATATGTGAGCTGAACACTCTCAGCCACTGAGAGGAGCTAAACTGTAACTGAGTATGAGTGCCTTGCGGTCATTTATGCATGTAAGCAGTTTTGGGTGTACATCCACAGAACGCACTTTAAAGTGGTGACAGACCACTCTTCGTTGCATTGGCTTCACAATTTGAGAGAGCCAGAAGGATAACTGGCCCAATGGGCACTTAAGCTACAGTCTTACAATTACGAGATTGTCCACTGAGTGGGGGCTTGTCATCAGAACGCGGATGGCTTATCATGGTTACCAATGGTCCAGATGGTATACCCGCAGGCGGATGAGCTCTTCCAGAGAATGGTTGATGGAGAAATTGGGAATGAGCCCAGATAAATCCAAGGTGCACTTCAAAAAGTAATGGAAAACACCAATACCATGGATGGACAAGTGTTTAAGACGATCAATGGGAAGCAGTTATTATTCCTGAAGCCATTGGAAAGAGCAGCTATTGTGCAAGCATCTCATAAGGTTGTCGGGCATGGAGACCTGAGAAAAACAACTGATTATATTCGCCAGTACTACTACTGGGAATCCATCAACTACAATGTTGCGGATTATCTAGCTTGTTGCATGGAGTGCCAGCTGCACAAACCACATAAGAATACAACTAGATACTGACTGGTCCGCCCTGGATTTGCCTGGCATATGGTGTCCATTGACATGATGGGACCGCTGATAATGAGCACAGGGGGAGTCAAGTACATCATAGTTGCCATCGACCATCTGACAAGATGGGTCGAGATGAAGGCCCTGACGAAAGTAGACGCTACCAGCACTGCAAGGCTCATCCTGGATCAAGTAATATATTGACATGGATGTCCGCAGGTCCTGCTTAGCGATAATGGGACCAACTTCACATCTCATGTGATCCTGAGATTGAATGAGATAATGGTATCAGAGGAGTCATGTCAGTACCCTACCAGCTGGAGATGAATGGACTGGTAGAACGGGTGTATGGAATGCTGGCTGTGACGCTGAGGAAGCTGGTTGCAGGAGAAATTCTATGTGGGGAACACACCTGAGTTTGGTGACGTTCACCTACAATATCATTCATCATACAGCAATGGGAAAAACGCCATTTTAGTTGTATGGGAGAAAGGCTGCGTTGTCACTAATTTTATATTCAGTGGTGGAACCAACATTGGGGATGAGTTCAGAACAGTACTTGAACTGACTGAAGAATATCCTGATCAATATGCAATCACAAGCATTTGATACTACATTGAAGAAAAGGATATGAGCAAAATCAATGGATGATAAGAACTGGCCGGCATTGGAAGAATATAGAATAGGTGAAAGAGTCACCTATTGTGATACGCATGGTTTTGGATGAAGAAAAAAATTGGATGTGTTGTGGTTGGGTCCATTTAAAGTAATCGCCAAGACAGCGACTAATGCTTACTCCATCAAGAATCTCTTGGATGGAAGAGTAGTAAATCAAGTCCACGCTAAGTATCTAAAGCGTTGGATCAAAGAAAAAAATAAAGGAGTTTTCTAAAGGACCAATGAACCATCAAGTTGGTCATGTCCTGATGATTATGTCAAGTCCAAAAAAAGGACCTCTGAACCAATCTAGATGGTTAAGTCCGAAAAAAGGACCTCTGAACCATAGAAAACTGGCAGGTTTAAGTACCCAGGACCCAGTTTGGGGAAAAAAAAAAAGATGGACTGCTGAACTTAAACAAGGTCAAGTCCCATGAAAAAAAGAAGAATAAAAATAAAAAAAATGATAAAAGATATTGGAAAAAAGAGAGATTATAAACTGCATAGAAAAAACCAATATAGTTTTGTAATTTTATTTTTATTAATTGTCCTCAATATGTGGGATGATTCTGCCTTTGTCGCCTCTTGGGAGAGGGAGGATGGATTGTGGGATTAATGAACAGCCCGTCAAAATTGATTTGAGATCAGATGCTAGTGAGGGCTAGACATACACAAAACCATGTTCTTTGAGCAGACGCAGAGCCCTGTGAGGAAGCGACTAGGGGAAGGGAAATTGAAATGTCAGAAGATGCCAATCGCAAAACCCCAGAGTGGGGAGGAAAGCAACAGTATAAGAAGAGGCAATCGGCAGATAACCATGAACAATCCAATATGGTACCAGAGCCAGAAGATTAGTCTTAAGCGCCTGACGATGGACTTCATCAAGAACCCCAGACATATGGGCCATCAGCAAACAAGGGATGCTTAGTTGGGGTTGCCAAATCATGCCCCCTACTAAATCCATCAGCAGAAGATACTGATGGGAAGCGCCGGTGAAGAGATAGTCATACAGGGAGCAAATGGCATCCTGCAAGCAACAACTACAGGCTTCTCAGAAGCTGAAGCTGAAGCTGAAGGAGCGGTTGAAACCAGGAGAGGCTGGAAGCTTTGTGGACCAACTTTGAAGAACTTGGCCAGCAAAGCGAAGAGCATAAGTGGCAGTATCCTGATTCAGGATGTTATCAAGATCATAGGGATTCAGCACTAGGGACAAAGCCTCAGTGACTTGGGCCCAGAGTTCAGCGCAGGGGAGCTCAAAGTGAATACTTTTACCAATGGTGATATCAGTATCCATAGCAGGTTTGTAATTTTGTCCGAGTTGGAAGAGGAACTTAGGAAGCAGGTCCAACCTGGCAAGGAAAGAGCAATCAAGAGCAAATGGCATAATCTCCAGAGCATCCACAATGATGGTCAGTGCATCAGCGAAAGGAGGTAAATCCAGAAGAGTTTCAGAACTAACTATGGAATTGATGATAGAGGAAGAATCAGCTGAGAGTTGTTCAAAACAATCGCAGGTCTGGTTTCAGAGGGATTGGTTACTGTTTCCAAGAATTTGACAGAAGGACTAGCCGCTGGCGCCAGACTAGGCGTATGAGTCCTGGAAGGACCATAGAAGAGGTTCTGCCATACATCCTGACTCATCTTCTGGAAGAGCTGGAGGTCTTAATCAGACAAACTATTTAGAAGATGCTGGTATCACGACTTAATTTTGACATATGAGCTGGACAAGAGGGGGATGTCAGACTTATATGGAAAGTCAACATTATTCACTCTGCAATCCATTAAGCTCTAATTTCAGAGAAATTAATCTCAAAATTATTGGGATAAGCTCTCCAAGAGAAGAATTAGGAATGACTTGAGCCAAGAGGTTATGAGAGAAATAACGAGGGTGAACATAAATAAGTTTCTTAATTTTGCTGTGAAACAAACATTTATGTCAAGAGTCTCCTGTCTAGGATGAGGAGAAAATCAGGAAATCAAGGATGTCAGACCAATAATCCTGAATATGACAGCGGGTCATATGCCCTGATGGGGGGAAACTGGATCCTGGGGCTAATATTGTCACAAATAAATTGATCAGCCTAGCATTACAGTAGAACGTGGGGACCACGCTCTGAGTAGGCAGTAGCAAGGAGGAAGAGGAAGAGCGGCGCATGCCAAAGGTCATCCCAAACAGCGTTGAGTATTGATAATCATACTCTGCTTGAGTCAACGAAGTACTTGACTGAGTGTTTGAAGCGGTGTTCTCATGCCCCAGTCCTTTTCTTGCTAGAAATCTAGGCAATAGGGGGGATGTGTTGGGATTTTTTCCCATATTCCCAGCCTGCTAGATTACCAGGAATTGCTAGGGGATAATTCCCTAGGGTGAAGTAAATTGGAAATTGGTTGGTTTAAGTTTTGGATTAACTAAATGTTGTTAATTTGATATGACTGGACAATAAGCCTGAGGTCATTATAGCGGAATGAATGGAATCCGTCGAGATTCAATAAGAGTAAGGGTAATTTGAGTGCCTCAAAATGAGGCGATATTGAGTTATTGGGAAATCGCCTCAAATTAGGCAATTGTGAATTAACAAATGAAGAATTGATGGAACCAATAAGATATGGCGAATCAAATTACTAAGCCATAAGATTCATAGCATCCAAAGTCGCTATGATATAGTCAAGACAAGACGATCAAGGGAGGTTGTTGTCAAGTAAGTATATAATAAGTGGAATAAGAAGAATCCGCGGTATTAAGTACATTTAATAAAAGAGGTTGTGGGAGCAAGTGCTCCATATTTATTTGATAAAGTTATTCTGTTGTTTTGAGGGCAACAATCATCATATCGTTTGTCCCTATTGCTCAGTGGGTTAACCTTGTACCAAAATCCGCTGGCGTATTTATTGTATACCGCCAAATTTAAAACAGTTGTGCTCACTACAGGGGCCCATTGATCAATATAAATGATAAAATCTCAGTTGCCAGCTATGAAGCATCAATGGTGCGCTAATAAAAATTCTTCTCAGCACTCTGGGTCAGTTGCCTATGTGGAACTAAAACTGGCTTTAGACACTGTGATGAAAAAACAAGATGAGCTGCTCCAGGAGGTTTTTAATAAGCTTCCCTCATTTGATCAAGAAGGGAATATTCCTGGGTTCTTTAAGAGATTTGAAATTGCAACTGAAGGTGTCTCAGATTGACAGAGAGTAAAATGCTGATTTCTACCTTGGACATTGGAAGTGCTGATCAAGTCATCTTTTACCTTTCTGGAAGTTCTACTACATATCAAGAAGTCAAAGATACGGTGCTGTGGTTCTTCAGTGGAACTGCAAAGATGTCCCAGTGGAAAGCCAAAATTTTGACCATCAAGTTTCAGCGGAATGAGACCCTAATTGCATTTGCTGAGCGATTTATGGCTGAAGCTCACGCCCTAATTGGGGCTGGAATTTTATCTGAAGCAGACATATGTATTGCGATGACTTCTGCTATAAAGCCATACCGTGAGTTACATAACGTCATGGCCTCACTAATGGATGAAGATGTACCATTGCTTAAACTTGTTCAGTTTTTTGCACCGTATATCTACCAGCTTCCCTCCACCTAATACTGAGCGGAATCATCCTGCCATAACTGCTAATTCGTCTTACTTGGGAAACTCTTCTAGTCCAGTTCACATTCCACAAAGCTACCCATAGCAGTTAAATGTCCGCCCCATAACTGTTTATTATCACCAGCCCAACTATTGCTCTACCCCTGTTTCCACTTATCACGTTCATCCCAACTCTCAACATGTTTTGTTTTGCATTAATTGGGGATATGGTCCCTATGAGGTCAGCTGTTTCAAATGCAGTTGACAAGGGCACATGGCCCAATGGTGCCCCAATCAACAGGTCTCTTGCGTACAGTTGGAACAGTACTGCCTGGGAAAAGTCAGAGCAGAATAGAGATGGGATTCTCTATCTCCGCTATATCAAACCCTAACGTCCCACCTGTACCCACCCTAGAATATCTAGTGGAAGCTCCAATGACCAATGTGTCAGTATTATATCAGCAGCTGGTTGGAGAGGTGAATATTTTGACATGAGTGCAGTCTGTGGCTATGGTGGAAGAGGGGTCCCAGTTGCAGGTTGAGCCGTATGCTTGCCAGATGTTTGATCAAGTTTCACCTGAAAAAGTTGGACCCCTCCTCTGATGCCCCTTTCTTGCAAGTGGTAAGCATCGCTTGTCCAGTCAACACTATCAAACAATACCCCAGTATTGGCGAGGAAATTGTGGGTTTTCTTGGAAACAGAGATGCCATAAATGTCTATGTTATAAACAGTCAATATGCATCTTACTCCAAATGTATTTACTGTGACCTGGTTGTAGCTAAAACCCATGTCCGTGCCATCATAGATACAGGTGCCTCTGTCAATATAGTCTCCACCAAGTTGGTGGCCAAATTATCATTAAAACCGGACGTGGACCATTGGGTGGTATATGGAACTGCAGGAGCGGATAACACAGTCTCTGAGGGAGCATACAGAGCGCTTCCATTGCGGTTTGGTTCTATTATTGTGGTAGCCCCAGCTATAGTGTTACCAAATAACAATTATGATCTACTGATTGGAACCGCCTTCTTGTGACACTATGGGGCTGTTATTGATATGACGGACCAGACCTTTGAAATATTGGGTCAGAGGATCCCAATTCACTTCACCTCTAGTGGAGTGCCAAATGATCCGGTGCATATGGGCAATATCAATCTAGCTTATAGCGATGGAGTAATCCCAGTGAGCTACCATCAGTTAAAGGGAAAACCCCGGGCCCTTCCACAACAGATTTATGGATATCAAGGGCTACCGCTCTGAGCTGCTGGACCTATATCTATTCCATCAAGGCATCGAGTTATAGTAAACACTGACTTGGTGATAGCAGTTCCAGATGGACTATATGGGGAAGTTATTGGGCCATATCAGCAGTTGCATTTTGAGCCTCACGTGGCCCCAGGTATTATATTACCTGGGAAGGGGGAGGTCAAAGTTTTGCTTGCAAATTTACAAATGGTACCACTGCAAATCCGCCAACACCAAATAGTGGCATATTTACACTTAATCCCCATTGAGGAGGTTAGTTCAATTAATGACTTTGGGCCACTGGAGGAGTTTGGTCTGCCTTTTAAACCGCAGCTCAATATAATGGCAATAATATCGCGCGATTAATTAATGGGGCTGTCAGAACCACAGACGGATAGAGCAATTGCTTTATTTCAAAAATATAAAGAGATTTTTGCTGTTGATGACCACAATTTAGGATGCGCGTGGGGGTGGTTCATAGGCTGGACACTGGAGATCACCCTCCCATCAGGTCAAGGCCAATCCGCCAATCAAGGGTGGTGGAAGGAGTAGTAAACAAGGAAATTGACAAGCTATTAGCGCAAGGGATACTTAAACCGTCAAAGAGTCCGTGAGCTTCACCTGTTCTGATTGTAAAAAAGAAGGATGGTACTAACTGTGTAGTAATTGACTACTGGAAGCTCAACAGCTTCACCAAAAAGGACTCCCATCCCTTACCACAGATTGATGATGCTTTAGATCAGCTTGGGGGAGCCCATTTCTTCTCAGCTATGGACCTGATCTCAGGTTACTGGCAAATCGAGTTGCCATCAGTGGAGCAGGAAAAGTGCGCTGTAATTACTTCCAAAGGTCTTTTTCAACCAACTTGGATGCCGCAAGGGCTGTGTAATGCCCCAGCTACATTTCAACGAGAAATGGATACTATTCTGGGGGACCTAAAACTGTCATGTGTCCTTGTATACCTTGATGACATTAATGTTTTCTCCTGAACCTTCTCTGAACACCTCAATCATTTGGAAGCTGTATTCCGCCAGCTCACTGAGGCCAACATAAAGATCAAACCTCAGAAATGCCACTTCTTTAAGGACCAGCTAGAGTACCTGGTGTTTGTATCTGACATCACAGGGTTGCAACCTTAACCAGTCAAGGTGAAAGCTATATGTAAAATGACTCCACCCAACAGCAAGTGGGATATACGGGTATTTTTGGGAATGGTTGGCTATTAACGGCGCTTCATCCCTAACTTCATCTGTATTGGGGGCCCACTATTCGAGTTGTTAGAAAAGGACACTATGTTTGAATGGACTAAAAATCATCAATGCACTTTTGATACGCTTCAAGTGTTGTTAACCAGTGCACCAGTGTTATGCTATCCCAATTTCAAAAAAGTGTTTATTGTTCAAATGGATTCATCCCTTTCTGCTGTAGGAGCAGTCCTATTTCAAAAAGAAGAGGAAGGAGAAGAGCATCATGTAGCATATTGCAGTCATAGTTTGAAAAGCCATGAACACAATTATACTGTGACTGAGCACAATTGTTTAGCAGTGATATACACCTATAAACAATTTTGGGTATACTTGCATGGGGTAAAATTAAAAGTTGTAACAGATCATGCCTGCCTACGCTGGCTACAAAATTTTAAAGAACCAGAAGGGCATCTAGCCCGATGGGCTCTTAAATTGCAGGCATACAATTTCTATATTTTGCATTAACCTGGAGTAAAACACCAGAATGCCAATTGTTTATTGAAATTACCCACAATTGCAGTTACAGCGGATCTGAGTGATATCATGTTTGATTAGATGCTTAGTGGCAAGTAAAATGATGAACCGCTCCCAGTCATTAAGGTATTGGACAAAATAAGGGCCAACACATTCCAGAAAAGTGGAGAATTGTATAAGCAGATAGGGGACACTACCATGAATATTCCAAGACCTTCCGCCCACCCAAATATTATTATGAGCGCACATCAAGCGGTTGGACATGGTAGATTACATAAGACCATGGAATTATTGCAACCTTGGTATTACTAGGAAAACATGAACTTCGATGTACTTATTACTATCTCTCCTCCTGTCACCAGCGCCAAGTGGAATAGCCGTTCTGCCAAAAAGGCTTCATACTGGTTAGTGAAGCCACACTTCGCCTGGCACACCATTTCAATTGATGTTGTGGGTCCCTTACCAACAGGGGCAAACCGGTCCAAATACATCTTGTTAGCAATTGACCACTTGACCAGGTGGGTTGAGGCGAGGCCAATATATGATTTAGGGGTGCTAATGGTGGCCAAGTTTTTCATGAAGTGTATAATTCAGCAACATGGTTGTCCCCTGTTCATCTTTACTGACAACGGAACTAACTTCACTTCCCACATTCTTCCAAAGCTTAACAAGCTAATAGCCATCCAAGGGGTTTTGACAACCCCATACCATCCCAAATCTAATGGAATGGTGGAGGGGGTCAATGGGACTTTAGTGAACATACTCCATAAATTAGTAGTGGATTGACCCTCAGATTGAAGCTCCCTTTTGTTCACCACCGTCTTTGCTTATAATATTAGTTATCATTCCGCCACATGGAAAAGCCCATTCCAATTGCTTTACAGATGGCACCCCGCTCTGCCCGCCCTCTTATATGCTTGTGTAGAGGACACTGGCAGTATGGATCCGCAACACTATCTGACCATCCTAACAAATATGCTGATTGAATTACAAACTGAAGCATACTCGTTCAGCCTAGCCAATAGAATCAAAAGCCAGGATGCTAATCAGGTACAACGGGGTGATCTAGCACAGTTCAAAGATGGAGACATGGTCCTATTCCATGATCAACATGGGTTTGGCTGGAAACATAAGCTGGCCAGTATCTGGATTGGGCCATTAGAAGTCATTGAGAAGACCAAAGTAGATGCATATACTATCAAGGACCCTATTAGCGGTCAGATCATTAACTGAGTTCATGCAAAGTTCCTCCAGGCATACAAACAATAGAATCCTTATCGTTCAGTCAAGGAGGATATAATGTTGTGAATTTGATATGACTGGACAATAAGACTGAGGTCATTATGGAAGAATGAATAAAATTCGTTGAATTTCAATATGACAAATGGAAATATGAGTGCCTCTATGTGATGTGATATTGGGTTATTGAGAAATCACCTCAAATTAGGCAATTGTGAATTAACAAATGAAGAATTGATAGAGACAATAAGATATGGTGAATTAAATTACTAAGCCATAAGATTTGTAGCATCCAAAGTTGCTACAATATAGGCGAGACAAGATGATCAAGGGAGGTTGTTGTCAAGTAAGTATATAATAAGTGGAATAAGAAGAATCCGCGTTATTAAGTACATTTAATAAAAGAGGTTGTGGGAACAAGTGCTCTGTATTTATTTGATAAAGTTATTCTGTTGTTTTGAGGGCAATGATCATCATATCGTTTGTCCCTATTGATCAGTGGGTTAACCCTGTGCCAAAATCTGCCAGCGTATCTATTGAATACTGCCAAATTTATAACACTACATTTGGAGGATTTTGGGATATTTTCCTGGTCATATCATTGTGGATTGATCCAGATGAATACATAAGATCTCATTGGGTGGAGTTGCTGAGGAAATAGGGGCATCTGATAGTGATTAACTATCAGGTGTACCATTTGGGATCAGTTGGGTTTCATCACTGACTGATTGGGAATGAATAGCAAGTTGTGAGGCGAGTGATGCCACCTGTAATTAGTGAATCGATCAGTTGGTGTGTGACCTGCCTTGAATGGGTAATAAGTCCCATTGCCTAAGCAGGTCGCTAGCCAAATATGGTTGGTTCACTTGTATTGAGAGGAAAACGTTAGGGTCATGTTTTCCAACTCTTTCCATTTAGGTCTCAAGGATGTCCAATGATGGAATCCTAGCCAGGATGAGAAGCACCATCGCTGCTGAGACGAGTTTAGGTGATTCAATGGCAACAGCTGCCGTTTCATCAAAGAGATGTCAACTGAGGGTTAGACAACTGAATCCCCACTATAAATTCCCTAGAATTCACTTATAATAAAAAACAGTATTTACAAGAACATCATTTTAGTAAAAAAGTTCTATAGTTTTCATCTGGTATATAGCTTAAGTAGTAAACTATTATCAGCTTTTAATTGTGCTATTCTTCTCAAGGATATTATTGCTGTGTGCGATAATTTAAAGACTCTTAGTTAAAAGAGTAAAGATCTGAGCGGGGATCTAAAGAAGAAGGAGACACAATTGGGGATTGCTAACTGTGTGTTGGACCAAAGAGACTGGCACCAGGGAATCTCAGCAAAGATCAGGGTGGAAAGAATGAGGGTTTAAATTCCTAGATCACGACATCACAAGTATTTAATTGGGAATACTGGCTGAGTGTTGGGCCGAGCTATAAGAATTTATACTCAACTATGGATAATAGTTGTCATACTATTTTCAACCAAAAATCTAATATAAGCATACAATGCGGACAAAGTGCACAAGAAACTGAACCTGTGCAGTAAAAAGATTACTAGGGTTGTTTGCTGATAATAACCCAACAAGTAAATTTTTACACCATGCATAGATTATGGGAACCTAAACAACATCACTGTACCAGACTTACATCCCATCCCCCTGGATTTTAGATTGCACGCTATGTGGAGAAGGAGCGAGTCTTCTCCAAGCTGTATTGTTTAAATGCATTCAATCAGATCCATATCAAGAAGGGCCAGGAGTGGTTGACTGCATTACGTACCAGAAAAGGAATCTTTCAATTTTGGGTTATGCCCTTTGAGCTTCATTATGAGTCTGCTATCTTTCAATGTCGTATTGATGCAGCTTTGGGGGACCTGCTGGGGGTATACGCGGTAGCTTATATGGATGACACTTTGGTATTTTCCCCTGACAATGAGTCCCATTAAGTACACTTTTGGCAGGTGGTGGAGCTTATGAGGGCTGCCACCTTACGCTGAAATTAGTAAGTGTGAGTTCTCTAAGTCCCAGGTCAACTTTCTAGGCAACGTCATGTTTAATCAAGGACACATGATAACTCCAGACAAGGAGAAGGCGATTCATAAGAAGTTCACTCCAACTTTGGTTTTGGAATTGAGAAGCTTTTTGGGGACGTGTATGTTCCTTAAGAAGTTCACACCAAATCTTTCTGAAGTTTTGGCGCCTTTGTATAAAGCAAGTGGGGCAAAAGTACTTCAGTGGTCCCCCTTTTTGGAGGATGCCTTCCAAGCAGTAAAGTGTACTTTGCTATCCACTTCCGTTCTTTGCCATGTCAACCCCAATAAAGAGTTTATTGTTGCTTTAGATGCCTCCAACTTCACCATAGTGGCAGCCTTTTTACAAGTAGGCGAAGATGGAATAGTGCATCCAGTGGGATATTTTTAGGAAGATTTCTCTAGCAGGGTTAAACTATGCCATATATTATAAAGAGTTATTAGCAGTAGTTGAGGCGCTGACTTATTGGTGTCATCACTTGCATGGATCATTCCACCCCTTCTGCATATATACAGATCACTGTACCTTACTGTACTTCCACGCACCTCATGTCTTAAACCCACAGCAAACCCGCTGGCATGAGACCCTTGCCCAATTTGCGTTTTCTTGTGAGTTTACAAGGGGCAAGGAGAATGGTTTGGCAGATGCTTTGATCCGCAAACCTTCACTAGCTCCCAATCCTAAAGAGGTTGAAATGCATAATACTCATTTAATGATTCCCTGGGTAAGATTGTGTCTCAACTTTCCTCTCCCTTGGCCCATGTGCCAGCGCTTGCCCCTTTAGAAAATGCGGAGGAATGTGGTATGTTCAGAAAGGTAGTCCTTTCTCAGCCTTTGTCAGCCAAATATAATATGGTCCTTAAAAAAGAGCGCATTGAATTGGGAGGATATTACCAGAGGTTACCTTGTAAAGGATGAGATATTGTGGTTTCAGGGCAGCCTATGGGTTCCTGCTGGACCACTTCGCCTGGAAGTCATCCAGGACCATCATGACAGAATAACCTTTGGTCATCCTAAGAAGGCAAAGACCCTTGAGCTTATTCACCGCACTTACAATTGTAAGGGATTAGCCGCTCAGGTGAGCAGGTATTGTAAAGAATTCCTAGTCTGTAACCAAATGAAACCAAATTGCCAGCCTTTAGCAGGGTTGTTGGTATCAGTTCAAAAGGCTGATGGGCCTTAGACTTCTCTATTGGTTGATTTTATTGTAGAATTGCCTGTATCTGATAGATATGATGATATCATGGTGGTGGTGGATCATTTACGAAGTTCGCCCACTTTATCCCTTGCAGAACCACTGTCACCGCGGCTGAGATGGCTAGGATTTTAGTTACCAATGTGTTCGCTCTTCATGGGGTCCCTCAAGAAATAAATTAGCGATAGGGGACCCCAGTTTACCTCTGTCTTTTGGAAAGAGTTGTGTAATACTCTGAAAATCCATCCTTGCAATTAATTGTCTATCACCCACAATCAGATGGGCAGACAGAACGAGTAAACCAGTGCCTCAAACATGTCTTGAAGTGTTACACTGCCTCAGATCACTCAGATTGGGTTTCCCATCTCCCCATGGCCCAATTCAGTCATAACAACGCACAACATGCATCAATCGGTTTTCTCCCTTCTTTGCCAACTATGGCTTCAATCCCTCCTTCAACATGGAATCCAGTTGTGGATCCAAGGTGGAAGCAGTGGTGGACTTTGCAAAAATGTTCAAGAAAGTACACCAATGTGTGAGCACAAATTTTAATGCAGCCATGAAGGCTTACAATGAAACTCTAATGGTAAGAGACGAGTTGAACCAACGTACAAAGAAGGAGATCTCACGATGCTGGATGCTATAAACATCCTAATCAAGAAACCATGCAAAAAACTGGGACCAAAGAGGATTGGGCCATTAAGCGTTGTCAAAAAGGTGGGCCACGTCTCATACCACTTGGATTTTCCCCCCTCAATTTAAATCGTTTCAGTATTCCATTAAAACATGCTCACATTGTTTTAGGGCCCCCTCCTGAGATTTGTCAAGGCTTATCTTGTGGATGGGGCGCTGGAGTGGGAAGTGGAGGATATTGTTGCCTCTCGTCAGTTAAGAAGAAGGCTCAAGTATCTTGTATCCTGGAAGGGATTTGATGCAGTGGAGAACAGTTGGGTCCCAGCTCATAACTGCACTCATGCTAAGAGCTAATTGCAGATTCCAAGAGCGTTTTCCTGAGGCTGCAGGATCGAAGTTTAACTGAGCCGTTGCTGTCATGAAGTTGGTCCCTGCCCACATAAAACTCTTCTTTGGTGAATGCCCCTGGAGGGGGTGTGGAGCACAAAAAAGAGGAGAGGGTAATGTCATGTTTACATGACTTAATAGAGGGTACCAACAGCAATGACAAGGCTGGGTGGCAGGAGGCCCAGAAGGTTAAACTTCAGGCCCTTTATGACCTCAAGCACACCTTGGACCAACTCTGGGTACAAGCCAAATATGCCCAGGTTGGTACAAGTGAGGTGCAAAACGCTCAGTCCCTTGTTTCAGCTCAGGCATTAAAATGGATGAGCTATTTAATGAATGATGATGGGACAATTCAGTTAATCGGGAATGGGGGTTTGAAACCCATTCCATTTATGAAATAACAAGCTTGGGTCAGGTACAACTTCAATTGATCACTCACATGAGGTCAGTTTCAAAGTATGCTACCCTTTTTGATGGAAACGTGCGCCTATTGGTGCACCAAGGCTTGGGACCAGTTTTGCCAATCCATAATTTTCCTGAGGTGCTTCAATTATGTTCACTTATGACCAACGTTTCTTGTTGTTCAACTTCTTACTATAAAAATTCCCCATCATCTTAAGTTTTATTATTATGCTTCCTTGGGAAAACCTGTGTGCAGACCTCTTCAATGAGGTCTTTAACAATGTGAGCCATTATATTTTATCTCAACCAAAAAAGTATCTGGTGCACCTTTGAGCCTCCCTGGTCCCCTCCAGATTGAGGCACCCAAGTCCCCTAGCACCAAGTTACACTTGGTCATTAATTTCCCTTTGGGATCTACCCAAACCTTGTTATTTCTTGGTTATCTTATCCTGTATGCCGCATTGTATACCCTTGCCTTGGGTCCCCTCTGCTTCAGCACTTTACGCGTGCCTTATTCCCCATTATATTAACAGCCAGTTTCCTGTTGGTGTGTGTGTGCATCCTGCACCCTCTCTCAGGGAATAAGAGAGTTACAGACACTCTATTGACAGCTGTTTGGGGGCGCAGCAAATATGGCACAGTACAAGGCCAATTTTCTGATAATACAGTTTCATAAGAATGAGTCTTTGGTGGAGTTCACGGAGCGGTTCACAGCTAAAGCTCACATGTTAGTGGGAGCAAATATATTAAACATTGAGGACATCGACAGAGGTTACCATAGCAATGATATCGATGGTCAAGCCATTTCATGAATTGCATTATGCTATGACTCACATACTGTATGAAGACGCAGAGCTCCTACAAATTGTTAACGCTTTACATCCTCTTTCTGTCACGTTCAGTGCTCCCAACATGGAGTGGAAGGCTTCTACCATCGCCGCTGAATCCTCATCAGGAAATGGACTGCAGCGACCTGGGTATAATCCATTGGGCAATCCGCGGACACCCAATATGTTGACAGATCCTTTCCGCCCTCTTTATGCTCAACCAGCTCATCCCCATCCTAATTTCAATTCTCCAGTTAACTTTGACCTGGACCTTCAGGTGTGAACCATAGATGGGCCATTTCTGAATACATGTTTCTCATGTGGCCAAAAAGGCCACTATGCAGCTAACTGCCCATGCAACCTGCATGTTCATGCAGTGCCATCTGTGTTGATCAAACAGAGAAAAGCTTGAGCGGAGTAGAGATGGGACGCTCTAACTTCACTAACCCAAATTTAAATGTCCCTTACAATTCCCATGATTCTCGTTGTGTCAGTCCAAAGACCAGTCCTGACAACCTATTATATCACCAGCTTCCCCATGACATCTCAGACCCAATCCAAGGAATCAACCATAACCATTCAGCCTCTGAGTTCTGCTGCGATGTGCAAAAGCCATATGCTTTGCAGATCCTCAAGCAAAACGACACAAGTGAAGTAAGACCCTCCATGGACGTAGCCTTTGTAGTGGGGTAAAGTAGTTATTTGGGTAGAAAAGATTGACCAGGATTATCCCCATGTTAGTGCGGGTATTGTCACTTTTCTTGGTAACAAAAAGCCCTTGAAGGTTCATGTAATAAACACCAATTGTTCTTCTTATTCAGATTGTACCTACTGTGATATATTTTACAGAACAAAGAAATTCAATCTATTATAGATACTGGTGCCCCAATTAATAAAATCTCCACCAAGCTCACAATTAAGTCTTCCTCTGAAGCCTATTGTGGATTAAAGAGTAATGTATGGGACTGTGGGGCACAGAGACTGTGTCCAAAGGAGCTTACATTGTGTTGCCACTTAGATTTGACTCATTTAAGGCTTCCTCTCCAACTGTGGTCTTGCCAAATAATAATTATGAAATGTTGGTTGGTGCTCTGTTCATGCGGCGTTTTGGGGCTGTGGTCAATATGGCAGAAGAAAACATTAGCATCCTGGGATAACAGATCTCCATCTACTTTACCTCTAGCGGATTCCCAAAGGACCCAATCTGCTACAGTCAGATCAGTCTGGCGTATAATGATGTGGTGATTCTTGTTTAATGCTGGTGAATGAAGAGGAGGACCAAACCCTCCCTAATAAGATCTACAAGTACAAAGCTATACCACTGCAAGCTGCAAGCACTTTAAGCATACCATCTGGACATCAGGTCATATTAGTATGGAGCTTGAAATTGACATCACAGAAGGTTTATAGGGAGATTATGGGGCCCTACCAACAATCATGGCTTGAACCCCATGTGGATCCTGGGTTACTGCTACCAGAGCAGGGGGAAGTGAAAGTGTTGATAGAAAAACTTCAGAAGGAGGCTATTATGGGATAAAGGCACCAAGTGTTAGCTTATTTACTCTTGGCCCAAATTGATGAGGTTCATCATATTCA